>JAEQBH010006092.1:0-149270 GCA_016808115.1 Tetrastigma voinierianum
TCTCAAAGACCAATATTTACCCTTATCCAAACTTTCACTAAGCCTCATGCATACACACTAATTTCCATTTTTCTCATTTTTTCACTTTAAAATTTCATTTCACCTTCTTCATTTTACCTCATTTCCTCATTTCATTTCATTTATACTTTGGCACTACATATTTATTCTATTTATGACCCTTAGGTCCTCATTTGACATTTTTACCAAATTTATTTGGCTCCTGTAAAATTTTCTGGTTTTTATCATTTTTTTTTTTTCGTTTTTAGCTATTTGAATTCCAGAAAAATATAATTTAATTTATTTTAAACCCTAAACATGTTATAAAACTGTAAGGGTATTTTTAGGGCGTTACAACTCTCCCCTCCTTAATAGAATTTCGTCCTCGAAATTACCTTCATTGAAAAGTTAGGGGTATTGTTGCCACATAACTTCTTCGCTTTCCCACGTGGCTTCCTCGGTCTTGTGGTTTCTCCACAGCACTTTCACCAATGGAATTCTCAATTTTCGCAACTCTTTCACTTCTCGAGCCAAGATTTCTACTGGCTCCTCTTCATACGTCAAATCCAATCTAAGCTCAATCGTCTCCGAAAAGACTACATGTGATGGGTCTGACTTGTACCTCCTCAACATTGACACATGGAAAACATTATGAATTTTTTCCAACTCTGGAGGTAAAGCTAATCTATATGCCATTAGACCCATTTTCTCTATCAACTCATATGGCCCAATGAACCTAAGGCTAAACTTGCCCTTTTTCCCAAACCTTATTACCTTCTTCCAAGGCGATACTTTCAAAACACTTTTCACCGGACCATAATAATATCCTCTTTCATGTAGCGTAGGATTTTGTCTATCAGTGGCCACTCTTCAATCTTTCTCTAATCATTTTCACTTTTCCTGCTTTCTGAATCAAATCGTACACTTATCTTCTCGCTTAACTCGGTCCAACACAATGGTGTTCTGCATTTTCTTTCGTATAGAGCCCCGTAAGGCGCCATTCAAATGCTCGACTAGAAGCTATTATTATACACAAATTTGATTAGAGGGATGTGTCCATCCCAACTACCCTCATAGTCGATCACATAACTTCTTAGCATATCTTCCAACACTTGGATCACTCTTTCCGATTGTCCATTCGTCAGTGGGTGGAACAATGTGCTGAAATTTAGTTGAGTGCCTAAAGCATCTTGCAATTTTGCCAAAATCTCGAGGCAAACCTTGGATCTCTATCTAAAATGATCGATATTGGAATCCCATGTAACCGAACTATTTCCTTTATGTAAAGCTCGCCATTCACAAGTGAATAGCCTGCTCTCACCGTAGGAAGTGAGCTTTCTTCGTCAATCGGTCTACTACGACCCAAACTGAATCATGCTTTTTTCCTGTCAAAGGTTTCGACCACAAAATCTATTGTAATTTGGTCCAATTTCCATTTGGGTATCCTGATAGGATGTAACAATCCCGAAGGAACTTGATGCTCTGCCTTCACTTTTGACACACCATACACTCCTGGCCACAAATTCGACATGATCCTTTTCATCTCTGATCACCAAGATGAAGTCTCTTTAAATCCTAATACATTTTTGTGCTACCGGGATGCATAGCAAAAGATCCACTATGTGCATTTTTAAGTATGGATTTCTTTAATTTATCATCATTGGGTACACAAACCAGATGTCTATAGTACAAGAATCCATCCTCTTTCGTTGTAAACTCAGTTTCTTTTTCCCCACTCTACTCTGATTTACAATTGCAAAGAATTTTCTCATCATCTTTTCAGGCTCTAACACTCAATCTGGGCAAATCTGAGCCATGACACCGCTACTATCGCACCATCGTATGACAATGACAATGAGAATTCAACGCTGCCGCTTTTATCGACTTTCTACCGTGAAAGACCACATTACATCAGCCTTTCCCGGGATGAAAATCGATCACACAATCATAACTTTGATCAATTCCATCCATCTACGCTTGTCTCGTTAAGCCCCTTGCAAGGGCAAATACTTAAGACTTAGAACCGTAGATGAAACACTTTTCTCCATAAAGATAGTGGCTCCATATTTCAATGCGAACACAATAGCGCCAATTCCAAATCATGCATGCGGTAGTTCTTTCATGCGCCTAATCGCCTGCTGTAAGCTACCACTTTACCCTCTCGCATAAGGACACATCTAAGTCCATTTAATGAAGCGTCACTAAAAATCACATATTCTTTATCGTAAGTCGGCTGACTAAGAACCGGTGCCTCAGTTAAGAATGCTTTCAACTTTTCAAAGCTAGCTTGACACTTTTCACTCCACTCAAATATCACATTCTTTCGGGAGCACCACATCGAGGCCAGCCATCGAAAAACCCCTTAACGAACCTTCTATAGTAACTTGCCAACTTAGGAACTACGCACTGATATTTCTGGTTTCCATTCAATAATTCACTTCTATCTTCTTTGAACCACTCGAATTCCTTCTTCTCGATACAATGTGTCCAAAAAGGACACTCTCAACAAAATCGTATTTGCTCTGGCCAGATATAATCAAGTATTTTCAAGGTTTCTAAAGACTATCAAGGTGCGTATCATGATCTTCCCGATCCTTTGAATACACAAGGATGTCATCAATAAACACCATGACAAACTGATTTACATATGGTCGGAAAACACGGTTCATTAAGTCCATGAAAGTCGTTGGAGCATTTGTCAACCCAAACGGCATTACAAGGAACTCATAATGTCCATACTGTGTTCTAAATGCTGTCTTATGCACATCTGCATCCTTAATCCTTAATTGATGATACCTAGATTGCAAGTCAATCTTTGAAAAGACACTTGCACCTTTTAGTTGGTCGAACAAGTCATCAATCTTATGTAGCGGATATTTGTTCTTCACTGTCATTTTGTTCAGTTGCCTATAATCAACACACAACCGAAGCGTACCATCTTTCTTTTTAAAAAAGAGCACTAGAGCTCCCCATGGTGATACACTTGGACGAATAAATCCTCTCTCTAACAATTCTTGCGACTGAACCTTAAATTCTTTTAACTCCACCGGAGCCATTCGATAAGGTGTAATGGATGCCGAAGTGGCACCCTGAACAACGTCAATTGCGAACTCAATCTCTATGTGTAGATGCAATCTTGAAACCCTCCTAAACACGTCCGATAATCACTAATCGTAGGGATGTCCGATAAGCGGGCTCTACCTTTTTCGCATCAACATACCCAAGTAGGCTTACACTCTGTCGAACCATCGCTCTAGCAAAGAGGTAGCGATATCACATTAAGGAGGTGGTCTGACCTCGCCGATAAAAGTCACTTCTCACCACTGTCCTTAAGGTCACTCTCTTCATTCTATTAATCAACTACCACTTAGTGTCTGGATAACTAATCCATCCCTTAAATATCACATCAAACTCTATAAATGACAACTCGACTAAATCTCCTAAACTCATACTTCAGATTCTAATGGGACAAATCTCTATGTAATTCTATTCACAAACAACATTATCGGGCTCGAACTTCGAAAGCTTACCTATTAAGATCGAGAAGATCCGTGATCGAGTCAAGACCATCCTTTATATGAAAATGCAATGCATGTCATAAAAAATTTCAAAATCATTAACAAAAATTTCAAAACCATTTTATAGAACCTCCTAAACCTAGGCTCTGATATCACTATAATTGTGACGTCTGTTGCGCTACCAATACTTTTTCTTTTAAGATATATTCAAACACCAATACAAATACAAATATGTTTTCACTACCGTAGCTCTATGCTACTTGTGCTTTGATACCATTCAAATCCAATTGCAATTTCATTTAATAATGATGCATTTCAAATGCTCATTTTGTATGATAATTAACCTTATGAACATATGTTACGTAAACATCATTTTAATTAAAAGTACCCATCATTTGTTTGGTCAAATGCATTTTTTTTCTCTCTTATTTGATATGGCATTATATGCCCATTCGGGTCCATTTCCCACCTTGATATAACATTTATTATTATTAGCCGTTTTCAATATTGAAACACGGCAAAAAAACAAAATCGTGAGTTCACTTTTCAAATTATAGTTTCAATACAAAAATAGTCAAATCAAATGCATGTAGGCATATGACGGAGCTTTACTTATCCTCTGTGTGTCTTTAACGATGACTCTGGATCTCAATGACACTTGCCTTTGTACATGTTCTCTCGGTACTTGCGAGATGATAAAACAACGCGCTAAACATTTTCATGCTTAGTGGTTCTATATAGCTCTCTCTTCCATTTCAGTTTAATACAAAACATGGAATTTTTCTAAACAATGTTTTTTAACATTTTTGAATGATCAATGCAATAAAATACATATATTCATTTAATATACATTCATTTACAGTTTATTAATCATTCCAAATATGCACTTTCATATGCACAATAATTCAAACACAAATCATGCATTTGCCAATTTTTTCTTATCATTTCACTTGCGAAACGAATTAACTCATGCTTTCTGGCACAGATAACGGAATCTACCATGATGTCCATCGGGCTATAAGCCCAGATAAAACATTTTGTTTTATAACACAATAGAGTCTCACTGGGTTGCTAACTAGTTATTAAAAATTAATTCGTGAACACTACCGATACTGGTCCCGCTGGCCAGACGGAGTGACACATCATTACGTCTGTCATAGACTACGTTAATTTGACTTATTGGTATACTCAATCTATCCTTAACTCGAATTTAATCTGCACATTCTATTAAGGGCGTTCAAATCATTCATCAAAATACAATATAAGATATACATCTATATACAAATAATTCATTTTTCAATACTATGCAATTTTCATGCAATCATTTCACAATTAATGCTCGTAAATCAATTAAAACACTTCAAGATGCGCTTTATTGAAAACTATTTCAATAATAGGAACAATGATCGTAAAACTTGAAATAAGAAGAGATTGAATGGAGAACAAACTTCAAAATGTGGAAACAAAGAGAGTCAAGAACAAACCAAAAAGCTGTTGCACTTTGATTCCAATCGTAATCCCAATCAATTCCGGCTTTGCTCAAGCCAGCCCCTATTCCAATACAATTAACAATCATATTATTAGTTGGGTATTCTAGGAGTTCTATTTAGGTTTACTTTCTACCCGACTCCCATTTTCCATACATTCTTTCTTTCTTTTTCCCTAATTCCTCCTCCTTAGAAAATCCTTAACATGTGTTTTAGGCATTGTTATGCCTCATTTTTATCCTATTTGTGGGCTATGGATGCCCACATGGTTCACTTGGCTAATCTAGGGATTCGAAAAGAAAAACTCAACTTAAACATCAACACAACCAAGCAATTAGTACACTTGGTGCTACAATCAAATTTTTAGAAAATATTTGAGAACCAATTGCCTTTCAATGGTATATGGTTAGATTTGCACTAAAGAGCCAGAGTCTAAGAAAGCTCCCTTCGAACTGCAGTTCTGACTCTAAAAAGTTATGGCCGATTGAAGTTCGGGCATCAACTTCTGGGAAATATACGAAATTTGCAAGGGGTCGTGAAATTGCGAATTTTTCGTAGGGGCTGTGAAATTTCACAACTCTTGAAAATTTTCGTAGTTTGCGAAAAATTTTCACATTCTTTTTTTTTTGTTTTCTTTTCCTCTTTTCATGTTTAACTTTCTTGGAAGCAATAACGCCATTCAATTAATTTGCAAGCTTCTTAATAGAACAAACTTGCAATTTTCTTGATGATCCATTCGAAATCACTTTACACCACTCAAAACATCTCATTTTTGGTTCCAAACAGAGCACTTCATACAGAACACGCGCATTTGTTTTCTGAACAAACATAAAAACTTGAAACGAGGAAAGAAGTAGCATAACAAACCAAAAGGAGCCTGCCTCTACCCTTTCCTTTCGCCTTGATCTTAACTCGCTTTATCTACTCCGACTCCTATTCTAGCACAAACATTGCAAAACAGGAAATATCACTACCATTCTAGGTTTCCAGCTATGGTTGGATTTCACCCATCACTCCCTAGCTTTTCCATGCATCTAGACTAGAAGTTACACTTACCTTGCATGAAGGGACAAACCCTAGTTTTTGCTTGACCTAGCTGAAACGCTTCACCATAGATCGAATTTTACGCTTTTGTCAGTTTAGGGTGCGAATCGGTTAGGCTGTGATAAGAGACAGAACTTAATTGTAGTTAATGAGATAATTTCCACTCGATTTTCAATTCTCAAAATGCAATGTGCGGGAGATTTAGGCTCAGAGAGGAGTTTGTGCGTGAGAGATGGTTGAGATGAGAGAATGAGATGAATGAGAGAAATGTCTCTCAAAGACCAATATTTGGCCTTTTAATCCAAATCCTTCACTGAGCCTTGTTTGTCTACACACTAATTCCCATTTTTCTCATTTTTCTCACTTTAAAACTTCATTTCACCTTCATTTTCACTTCATTTCATTTCATTTATACTTTGACAATTACATTATTCATTTATGACCCTTAGGTCTTCATTTGACATTTTTACCAAATTTATTTGGCTCTTGTAAAATTTTTGGGTTTTTATCATTTTTTTCATTTTTAGCAATTTAAACTCCGGAAAAATATAATTTAATTTATTTTACACCCTGAACATGTTATATAATTATTAGGGTATTTTCACAAGCATATTCTATGTACTTCCTACAATCAATTTCTCTCGGGTTTAATATTTACAATCCTCATGTTTGCTTACTATGTCTTTTAATTTTAATATAATTATTTTCCGCATCATTCTACATGGTTTTAAATTTAAAGGTAATTATTTGAATGTAACTAACAATATAAATATGTTTGGTCTCGATTATGTGAAATTCGAGGTGCTTGAGATGGCCCATTTGGTCTCTTTTACTAGGTCCTCAACAGTTTCCATGAGTCATTTGACCAAGCCCTTTGACCCATTATGTAAAACTCAAGAGTATTCAAATTTTCTAAGAAATGGTAAAATGGTAATTTTGGTCAAAAATCTAGAACTTTTATAGATCTTGGATGACGAAACCAACTTTACCGTTGAAATCATCTCGTGAGATCTAGCTACCACGCCGAATTTCGTTGAATTCCGAGATAGTTGGAATTTCACGTTTTTCGAGACACCAAGGGTGGTATGGGACACTTGGCACATGATGAGTAGCTCATAGGGCGCCATGTGTCAAGTGTAGGATAAATCAAACAAAGAGTTTAAGTGAGACCCATAGGAGACATGTGGCAACACATGATTGGGTGGAAATCCAAGGTGGATGGATAAGGAGATAAGGGTAATCCAAGGGAGCCAATAAGGTGATGACACGTGGCATGAGAGGACATCCCACTTAACCCATCTTGAACCTACCGGTGGGATGGGGGGAGAGAGGGGGAAAAAGGAGAGAAGAAGGAAAGGAAAATAAAGAGAGAGCTTAGAGAGAAAAGCTCTACCTTATCTCTAATTTTCCTTCTCGGCGATCGAATCGGTGGTTTACGGCGGAGCAAGAGGAATGGTTCATCCTCATGGAAAGAGTTTCTCATCGAGACTGGAATCGGGGAGTTTTGACAAACTTCAAGAGGTAGGGGTTTTTTCTCCTACTGGTTTAATCCTTGTTTAAGAGCCATTTTAATTGTCGATGCCTGACTAATGGTCGTAGACATTTCACCCCAAAAGACTGGGATTGAATAAGAATTTCCGGACTGTTGACAATTCCAGACTCCGGGTTTATGGATTGTCTGGGCTGGGCCCGAGCAAGCTCCCAGTTGTTTCTGGGGCAATTTCGAGACGAAATGCCGGACTGTTGATTGGCCCATGTGTGCTGTTTTTTTGTGTTATTGCTAAAGATGAATAACATGTAGGTTGTGTGTGAATTATGTTAGTATATGCATGTATGATATATTAACATGAATTGGTATGGAAATGGCATATCGCATTTCATATGCACGAGGACATCGTAGGATATTAGGTGTAAGTACATGACATGGGTTTTGGAGAGTTTTATATTGGAGGGTTGACTAACAACTATTTATCGAAGTATGTCTGCTAAAATATATCAGAGGGTTGTCCACAAAGCTATTTATCGGAGTATGTCCATTAATTTATATTGGAGGGTTGTCCACAAAGCTATTTATTAGAGTATGTCCATTAATTTATATCGAAGGGTTCCACAAAAAAACAAATATCTTTGTTTTGAAATGAAGCCCATACATGGAAAATGTATGCGAGTGAGCCTGAGACTCGAGGCAATGGGCATTCAGACAGACACTCGAGAGAATGTGCATAATTTTACTTGGATGTGTGTGTGTTTGCCTTTGCATGAGCACTTAGGTGGGGAGTAATCCATGTAGGAAAAATTCAACTACTGGGCATTGCTCACCCTATCGTGGGAAAAAAATTTCAAGTACTGGAGGTATGTAGGGGGATGAAGCTCATCCGGGATCTTAGTGAAGAAGAGAAGGCCAGATTTGGCTTTGTTTTGTATTTTGTAGGAATATGGGTAGAAAACCCAGTTTTGTATTGTATAAGGAACAAAGAGTTGTAATTAAACTCGTTTTGTATGATAAATACATTTTGGCAAGTTTTCTAGGTTCCAGTGGCCTTTGTAGTAATAAGGTAAATTTATGTTGATTTTATAGTATGCCGAACAAAAAAAAAAAGTTCAAGGGATCAAATGGGGCGGCTAATACCCATTCCCATTCTTGTCGCGACACCGCACAAGGTCGCCAAAAGAAGGCGTGGTGCACAAAGAAGTGTTTATGCGCACGACCGAGGACCTGCACACGCGTGCGTCCGGGCATGCTAGGGGAGGCCCATCGCAACAAACCTCCTTGGGTTCTCTGTCGCAATAGAGTTGGCTCACCCTGTGTCGTGACAAGGGTTTTTAAGGTTGCAATAAGGTTTTGGGTAGCTGGGGTTTTGGTTTTGCGACACAGTTTTGGTGTCGTGACAATGATGCTGTGTCGGTTGATTGGTCTCGACATGACTGTGTCAAAAGGCGCTTCGTGGACTAAAGTCCTCGTCAAGATAGAATTTTTCACTATTACAACAGAGTTGGCTCGTTGGTGTCGCGACACAGTATTTTGGTGTCACGACAAGGCCGGGCCGGTCAGGAAAATAAGAACCGAGCACGCGCCCAACAGTGCGATTGAACTCGCCCAAAGGCGCACGACCGCAACACTGCCACGCCCCCGCCGTATGACAGCAGAGTTCGTCTTTGTGCCACACTCACACTGCTTCTCGTGTACCGCTTGAACTACAAAGGTTTCATTGTTCATGAGCAATCGTCTCACGAATATTGTTCATGGCACCGTTCCAAAAAAAAAGTACAAAATGAGTCAGATTCTGGGAGCGCTTCACATTAAGACCTGACACAACTCCATTGTTCTCTACTAGGTCCTTTAACGAAACCCATGGGTCATTTGACCAACCCATTAGTTAATTTAACCCAACCCATTAGGCCATTTGATCCAACCCATTAGGCCCTTTGACTAGGTCCTTTGACTAAGCCCTTTGACTAGGTCCATTAAGTCCTTTGACTAAACCCATTTAACCAGGCCTTTTAGATCTCTTGACCAAGTCATTACGTCCTTTGATCTTGCCCTTTTACCAACCTTTTAGGCCCTTGAACTAGGCTCTTAGACCAACCCATGCACTCGTCAACCCATGCCCTTGAACTAGGTATCTGTTGATCAATTAGCCAAAACTTGCATTTTCCTTAGTTTGTTTAGTAGAGACCCGACTTTAGGGGCTTAGAGGGGTTCTACAGTTTACTATGATACCTTCTCGATAACTAACTTGACCCTTGAACCTAGACTTAGTTTTTCACAGACCTACTTTTTGCATTAAGAGTCACATTTAGGGTTTTTCTTTCTTATTTTGTTTCCCTTTAAAATAAAACAAAAGTAAATGGTAACCCAAACCATTTTAAAATGGTTTTTCAAAACTAAATGACTCTTGTCTTTTTAGGGGAAACGTATAATAGCAAAAATACAAGGTCCATAAATGCATAACTCCAATTAGGATAGTGAGGGGCAACCTTGAACACAAATTGGGGAAAATGTGAGAGGTTTGATTAATCAAGTGATGGATACCTTCTTTGTGCTATTTGCATGCTAGACTATCAATACCATACTTAGAGATTTGATTATATGATTATCTACGTGCTTGATTATTATATTTATTTGAGATATTGGTTTATTGGCTTTATGTGGTTGATTCTTTTACTCATCTTGTTGCATCACTTGCTTCTTATGATATTTTAATTCCCTTCATCTTGACATCCATGTCTCACTATTGTTGTACATTCCACTTATCTTGACATGTTGATTGTTTCACTTGATCGTTCTTATAACATGCTTACTTCTTCTTGTTGTATGATATTTTATCTGCTTCTTCACTTGTATATTTTTATTGGTACATATTTCATCCATTTTGATATTTTTGATTGAAGGGTTGATTGCCTTACTTTATAGCATGTCGATTTATACTTGTCAGATGTTATCCCATTTCATCTTTTGCAGCCAGTATTGTCTCAGTTGTTTATTTATCTCATTCATCCCGACATGTTGATCCTCTCTTTTGTATATTTATCTTAATCAATCTTTTCAAAGATGTTATATGTACTATATACTCATTTTGTTTATCTTGTATTCCTACTTAATTTGTGTGTAGCTTCGATGATATACCCGCTCTTTGCTTAGTTGTCGTCAGATGACCACTCTTCTTGTTTAATTTCATGTCTTGCCTATTTGTGTAATGCTATCTATTCCCTATCTCCAACTCCCTAGTCTCTTGGCCGAATCTTTTCTTTCTCTTTTTTGCTCTTGTGTTTGGTGTTTTGTTGGAGATCATGTCTTTCTTGTCAGGTCGACCGAGCTTAGTGATTGTGAGTAAGGTTCAGTGATGGGCTATATATGTTTTGGAGCACTGAGGTGGTCAACATATTGATGTTGATAGAGCCTCAATTCAAGACTTGTATAACCTAAAGCTAGATTTATGATATTGCACTAAAGGTGCTTTCTTAGTGCTTAGTTTGCTAGGTTTTGGATGCACCCACATCCTATCAGGCACCCTTAGATCGTCTTCAAGTGCTCGAGTCAGGGCTCAAATCACCAAATTGATAGCCTTCGCAACTAGACCCATAACTGACCTCCTATTTTTAAAGCCGCCTTAACCAGGTTGAGCTTGGATCCTTTTCTAAGATCGTTCCTTTTACACGCTGCATCAATGATTCTAGTGGCTACTTTAGTCACATTCGTCAAGTATTCCCTCCTCCAGTTTGTAATGAGCAATCGCTTAGAGATTGATATGAGTTCAAGTTCTAGTTGGATCATCTTTCATAGTTGTGTCAATCTATCCCTTTTTGTACAACTCCATCGAGGATCTACTCGTTCTTCTACACAATGCTTCTTATCCTTTCCTTTACGCATTTTCATTCTTTTTCCGTCAGCCAGGGCTTTTCAATTTAGAGTTGTAGGCTATTGCACGTTTGCTTGTTTGAGCACTTAGATCGCAGGGACATGGAATCGTAGACAATACCATGGACTACCACTATAGTTATAGATTTAATTTTAAGAGCATATCTAAATTTTTAGATAAATGATGGATTTGAGCAATGCCTCTGAAAGGCCTGACATAGGAGGCTTGTACTATTTGATCAGACACCACCACAACCTGCGTGCCCATGCCTATCTCGGCCGTGGACTTACGTGATCCACTCTAGGATAGACTTGAGCATAGGTCAGATAGATGAGGGCACTGGACAAGACCATTATTCGATGACAATGACGTATCAAATTATAGTACCAACTTTTAGATGCTTGATATCGAGAGATTCATCAATATTGATGTCTTGATCGCGCATCTTTAGACTCTTTGCGCTTTAGTCATGAGAGTTTTGGTGAGATTAATACAAATAATGAGTTTTTAGGGGTATTAGATATGAGCTTTTCATGCATGGTAGAGGAACTATCGATATTAGACTTTTCGTCCTATCGAGGATCGATAGATATGATTATTTGAACTTTGGACTTAAGGTAGAGGTGTTGGATGATAATGAGATGGTCAATTGTTCATATATGGGTTGGAGCATTCCAAGTATTTGTTTGACTCATGAGGTGGCAGTTTTCCATTATGCGTCCCATTCACTAGGTATTGCAACTCATATTAGAGAGATGTTCAGGCCATTTAGATTAGACCTCATGTCATTTGAGAGTTGATCTTAGAGGGAGGTAGAATGATTGGTTGACTCATTACTTCTTAGGATCGACCCACGTGGATTCGTTGAGGAAGTATGAAAATTGAGATCATGGTTGCAGGATGGGTAGCCACTATGTTGGTTAGCCTCATACCCTATCACCATTTTGTGGACATTTACACCATTGCTAGCCCCTTGAACCTCACATGAGCATTATAGCTTTTCATTTCTTATAGCCTTGCTTACTTTCTACATTAGGATAAGGGCCCTCTATTGTATATGTGTTGTTTTCAGGAGTTTCATGAGCCATAGACTTATTGACCCGCCTTTTTCCCTATTATGTGGTCATATCAATATCATCCTCTATCAAACCTCATTGCTTTATATTCCTCACTTAATCTTTTTTCTTTGGTTTCATGTTCTTTACCTATCATAAGTGATGATCTTTCACATCTCATTGCATAGGGGATGGTCATATCATTTCTCCATTCTCATCTTATATACATTGAATTGGAGATCCTTAGTTGAGAGGGTTATCCTATCAAAGAGAGTTTCTATACATCATTTTTGAGAGTATATCTATCTATGAATGATAAAATAAAATAAAATAAAATAAAAAAAGGAAAAGAAAAAAAGAAAGAAATAAGTGTTTTCACTTGTATATAGTATGTTTCATAAAACATGTATCGACCATTGATGGTTGTTCTTTTGGAAATTTATTTGATCTTGAGAGTTTGTATGTAAAGAGCTTCTAGACCCCATATCTTGGGTCTATTTTTGTATATATTTTAAGTGAGTGAGATAAATGACTTTCCTTTATCACGTTGCTATCTCTTCCATCATCCCATCCATTAATGATTCGACCATTCTCTATGTTTTGATTTTTAAAGCATTGCTAGCTTATTTTTCTTTCCTTTTGATCTCATTGTTTTTCATTTTTTTTATCATATCCGTCTTTGCCTACATCACTCTTATTTCTATTGATCCAAATTTCCATGTCAGGTACTTCCTCCCCACTGTTCATATATATCATATAGATCAGCCTATACTATTCCTCACTCCCTACCATCATTGATACATTCATGTTATTCCTCGATTTCCTTACTGATGTGTTTACATTAGACCCTTAGGCCATGGTCATATGATCTTTTGATATTATGTGGCATACATGAGGGCAAGGGATTTGATCATTGGATATTTAAGCCTAGTTTTCCTTTGATTCTATTACTCAATTACCCTAAACACACAAACATCCAGCCATAAGATCACTGAGCTATGAGATCAAATGCATCACACCATCAAGAAAAAGTTTGAGATCCACTCTGATATAAGGTGTCATAATTGCCTCTTCTCCGTAGAAGATACTTCTTTTAATGATTGTGGTTCATTCGTGAGGTTTGGCGTAGATGATTAGTAGATTTGATGATCATTTGATGCTCGCTCACCTTCACTGAGGTATACTAGATTTTATATGTCTTCACCATGGAGGTTGTAGATCATGGATATCTAGCTGTGCATCACCCGTTGATGATGGACATTGATTTGTAGTGGTATGGTGTTACTATATCTCATCCAACACACCCTTCCCAGTTTATGGATCTGTTCTATAGTTTTGATATTAAAGATATGATTCTCGATGATTTACCTTAGCGGATGATTGTTTCATCCATACTTTCAAGTAAGGAGCTTTTTTGAGGCTACACATTAGTTGCTATACTAAGGCATATCCATTTTTCTTTGGATTGAAATGAGACACTAGTGGGGAAATTCCTCTAAGTCTGATTGTTCTCATTGACTTGATTGTTCCCATTGATTTTGAGATAGCATCATTCGGGGGTAGAGCATATTTGAGTTTCCAGATAGTCGCTAAGATCATGCCCTCTTCGCAACATGTTATCAAGATTTGATTATACACTCACCTTCGAGCACATTATGATACATGGACAATCCAGTGGTACCCTACGAGATAGTCATAGTTCTTCGATCAATGGATTATCGATTGCATTGGATGATTGTTGTTAAGTATGAGATAGTCCCTACAATAGTTCGTAGACCTTGCATATTAGAGCATATTCCCCCATTTTGAGATTATCATATTTATATCAGTTTTGATTAATTGTATTGAGACATAGTTCTACTCTTTAGATCTTATGACGCTTTATCAGTTGGATTATTCATATGAGATATGATCTAGTGTAATTTCTTCGAGGTGTTGGTAGATTCCTTATGTTGACTTCTTGGTGGTTTATGTTCATAGTGTCATATGTTGATTTTACATGTTGGGGGGTGGGGGTATTTCCTCGCAGTTGAGATTTTCAAATTTATGAGATTCAGTTGATTTTCACAAGAGACATGATTCCACCCTCAAGATCATCAAGTTCCTTGATGTTTTGGTTGTATTTTATTAGTTGATTACTTACATCATACACATGTCAACTCAAGGAATTGGGATTACTACGCTTCGAATATGTGTTTTTGAGTCATTCAGCTTGATCAATGATTTGGTTTCATCAATAGTATGTGATTCGGTGATATTAGCTTACTACTAGACCTTTGGAGCAAATACAGGGATATTTCTACAAGATTTTGAGCTCGATGTTCTAGAGAGGAGTTATTCTGATTAGCATCTCACTATCCTCAATAAAGATATCCAAAATGCTAGGTCAGGTCACAGATTTGAGTCGAGTAGAGTTATAGATGCATGTCTTGTTTTCTAATAGATATTTGATGACGCATTGACTTTTAGTATTGTGGTTTACTTTTTTTTTTTTTCGATTTTCCATCGTATCAATATTATGATATGCAAGTTTTGCCATTATCAAGGATTGGCATTTACTATAGCCTCAGGCTTATATGAAGTCAGATAGATTTGATAGTATGCTTTATCATCATTTGACATTGGGCATACCCCTTCATCAGCATTATCATACCTTTCCGATTTCATGGTCAAGCGATCCATTTGCCAGTTATCAGAGTTATTATACTCAAGGCATACCTTCTCGGGTAGAGTTATCAGCACTACTGTACGCTTTTTAAGGTTTTCTTCTTATTGAGCTTTTCTACAAGGGCATCCCCCCTTATTCATTTAGTTCATTCGGAGTTACCGCTTTCATTTAGTCTTCTTTAGTTTCTTTAGGTTTTATATCACTCTCCTTTGTCTAGGTTTAATTTTAGGAATTTTCATCGATAGATTGTTTACTTCCATTTGATTAGTTGTTTAGAGTGTCCCTCTCTTTACATGTTTGCTTGGCTGCATTCCCTACTAGAGAGGATTTTTTTTTATAAGGCATTCCCCTTCATTGAGAGATCATCGGGAGCATCCCTTCTTTATATATTATTCATCCTCTTCGAGATTCGATCTTTATTTTAGGGTGTCCCCCTTTCAGTGTTCTTCTTTGGGTGTATAGTGACCTCATCCTTTAGTATTTCTTGCTTTGGGCATACAATGCCCCAACTTTTAGTAGTTTTTTTTAGGGCGTACAATACCCTCATCTTTCAATAGTTCTTTTCCAGGTGTACAGTGCCCCCATCTTTCAATATTTTATATTTTAGTAAGTATATAGTGCTCTACCTTTTGAGCATTTCTTTTGGGCGCATGCCCCATCTTTAGTATTTTTGTTTTAGGGCATACAATGCCCTCATCTTTAGTATTTCTTGTTTATCCATGCCCAACTTTTAGTATTTCTTCAATGAGAAAATACCATCTTTCAAGATTTCTTTCAAGCGCATACGCTCTATCTTGTAGTATTTTTTTCGCTTTCTTTACAAAGGCTCCTATCTTTTAGTATTTATTTTTAGGCATAGAGTTTCCTCATCTTTCAAGAGTTCTTTCTCGCATGTGGCCCCATCTTTCAAGATTTTTTTAGTAAGAATATAGTGCCCTCATTCGACCATTTCTTGCTTGGGCGTAGTGCCCCCATCTTTTAGTATTTTTGCTTAGCGCATACGTTTCCCCATCTTCAAACATTTCTCTATTTAGTTGCAATAAAGGCTCCTAATCTTAGAGTATTTCATTTTCATCTAAATTTCTCGAGTTATTCATGTCATTTTAGATTAGATTTTATATCACTATCTTTATTAATAAGGACATGACCTTCTTCTCCCATATATCTAATTCTTTTAGAGTTTCTTTTATTAGCTTGACTCTCAATTCCCACTTCTTCATATCCCGAGTTTAGTCATTACTTATATATTTTTTCTCCCCAGTAGAGCCTTGACTCCGATGTGGACATCTGAAGCTGATTTGAATACTTTCCTTAAGTATCGTGAAGGTCTTGTCTCATCCCAGTAGCCTTCAGATAGCAAGTGTAGGTCTCTCCCATGATGTTATGTGGGACCTTCTTTTCCTACCGAACCGCTTTCATGATTCCTGAATCAGTCCGGATGCTCATATCACTAATCATTCAAACTCAACTATAAAGCTATTTTAATTTAGGCAAGCCCATAAACATTTACATTTAACAAATGATTATTAAAGGAAGGGTATCTATGCCTTTTTCAAATTAATTTACAAAATAGATATTCAGAGTTCAAAATGCTTTTGCAAAATATCAAAGTTCAAAAGAAAACATGGAATGAATGCACATGTCGGAGCATACTCCAAAATTTCCTTCTTTATGACTGGCCTCTCACCAGTCCGCTTCGATCACTATCTATCACTTCTAGCACCTACGATTGATAAAACAATACGCTAAGAATTTCATGCTTAGTGGTTCTACAAATCCATTCTTCGCCACTTAATCAAATCATGCAATTTAACACCAAAACTTTCAAATCTTTATGGATGATTAATGTAAATACAATATACTTGTTTTATATACAATCGCTTATGGTTCATTTATCATCCCAAAAATACACTTTCATATTCAATATTTCGCAATCTCAAATCAATCCAATTCGTCACAAATTCTATTCACCCCGCAATCCAATTCAATTCCGCAATCCAATCCAGCCAGCCTAACTAATCGAACCTATGTCTAGCATACGTGATATTGTGAGTCCCTTAAGACAAATCTCCAGCTTCAACAGAGGCCCAGATAAAAACTGCCATAACACAGCATTTCCATTCGCCGGGTCATGACTACATAAAATCAATTAGTGAACACTACTGATACTGGCCCCGCTCGGGTCAGTTGATCGAGGACACATCAATACAAATCTGCAAGACCACTATTTGACCCCTTATTAGTATACTAATCTATCCTAATACGAACTAACTAAAATTCTATTAAGGGATGCTCAAATCTTTAGACAGAAGAGTACAGCATAATATGTACATTTGTATAAGTAGTTCACTTTCAATAGTCATGCACTCTTCATATAAACATTTTAATAATTTCTTCAAATCATTTAAAACACCATATGTTTTTCTTAGTATTAGAATGCATTTCAAATATTGAAACGAGAATAGGAAAAATAGAACAAACATGGAAAAATTGAAACGTGAATAGAAATCAGTAGAATGTAACCCAAAAGTTTTGCACTTTGATTCACCTTTAATCTCAACTCGCATTTTCCTCCTCGTCAGCCACTATTCCAAAACCATTAAAGAACAATATTATTCGTGCGTGCTAGTGGTTTTGGTTAGGATTGATTTTTTTGGAGTTTAATTTGAGTTTCAATTTTAACAAGCTATATATAGATGGATTCTTGACTCAATGGGCTTTCCATAGAGTCCAAGAACAGTTGAAACGGAGTTCGGATGAAGAAGTTATGACCTTCTGAAGTTGGAGGTCACACGTAATCAATCCCAACCGAGCTAACTCCGACTCGCTGAGGTGTCCCCGACCGTCATAGCCTGTCTTGACAATCACCATCCTCCACAGGTATACAAATGGAATCTTGACTCAATGGACTTTCCATAGAGTCCAAGAACACTCAAAACGGAGGTCGGATGAAGAAGTTATGACTTTCGGGTTGAGTCACGTGATAGTCAAACCCAAATTAAGTCGAATTGACTCGCCGAGCTCACCGAATTGCCTGAATGCACCATTGTCCTCCACATGCATATTAATGGATTCTTGACTCAATGGGCTTTCCATAGAGTCTAAGAACACCCTAAACGGAGGTCGGACGAAGAAGTTATGACTTTCCGAAGTTGAAGGTCACACGTAGTCAAACCCAGCCGAGCTGACGTGACTTGGTTGACCTGACCTGACCTGGTCGAGGTGCACTGGCTGAGGTGCACTGGCCGAGGTGTATTGGCCAAGATGCACTGTCCAAGGTAAAAGGGTCATAACTTAGGCTACAGAGGTTCGAATTGAGAAATTCAAAAGCCTAACATCAAGTTTATTGATGTGACTACAATTTATCAGAAGGACTCACTACCAAATTCCCTTTATTTCTCATCCAAAAATCAGCTCTAAGGTCCGGCTAGCTGACTTGAACTAGCCGAGCTGACCTGAGCTTGCCGAGCTGAGCTGACCTCGGAAAAAGGACCATAACTTGGTCTAAAGAGGTCTAAATTGAGAAATTCAAAAGTCTAACATCAATTTCATTGATGTGGCTACAATTTACAAGAAGGACTCACTATCGAATTCCCTTTATTTCTTACCCAAAAATCAGCTCTAAGGTCCAGCTAATGTGCACTACCACAATGTGGCAGCTTCCTATGGTTTAAAATACAACCAAACGTTCCCCTAAGGGCAAGATAGCCACCACACAACCCTTAGGGTAGAAAATAACCCAAGTAGGAGAAGACCTACTTGGAGCTATCAACTCCCTAATTCCGGCCTCTACGCCTCTGTCACGATAAGGACTTTCTCTGTCACGGAAACCACGGTCCATCGTTTAAAATCTAGAGAGAAGGTAGAGCCTCTCTCTAACTCTTCCCTCTCAAAAATAGTTTGCCTTACTCTCTTCTTTTTCCCTTTTCTTAGTGGATCACCTTAATCGCATTTAAAAAGAGGAAACCTCCTACTCTTTCCTACATGCTACACATTTCCTTGATTTTTTTTCTTCTTTTTCTTTACTTTTGTATTTAGGTCCCTCCATTTCTCTATTATTCTTCATTTAAGTCTCCTATTATTTTTCCCTTGATCATTTATTTCTCCTAATTTTCACTTAGACATATAAACTTATTTACAATTGACCCTTAGGTCCCCATTTTACAATTTCCATATTTTTTTTCACTTGGGTTTATTTCCGGATTCAATAAATTTCTCATTTTAGTATATAATTATTTAAATCAATATTCATTTAGCAATTCCCAGAAAAATACCCAAGTTGGCTCAATTATACCCGGAATATATAATAATTTTAATTATAAAAATTTTAAGGTATTTTTGGGGCGTTACATGTTCATTATTTCATTCCTTGGTAATCCAACCATTACTTGTTCTTGACATCAATTCTTAGGCCACTTTTGGAGACCATTTGGAGGGAGTCTAGACTCACATTGTGACCTTGAGTGGCATCTTAGACCTTTCTTTTGTTGCTTGCTTTTGAAGTGTTTTTAGAGCACCTTTAGTCAGCTCTGCCTGAGCATGCCAGTGTTTTTATTGACTCTATCTAGTTCTCCTTATTCTTTGATAGAGTTTATCTCATTTCACTAACTTTTCACGCATTCGTTTCACTCTATTTTCGTGTTTGTTATACTTATGAACTTTATAAAAAATGAACATATTTGTAGACCCCCATTTGAGGGTCTTCTTGTCTTTTCCCTTTTTTAACCTTAGAGAGCTTTTTTTTTTTTTTTTTTTTGGAAGCCAAATATTGGCTAGAGAGGTGGCCACGTGAAGAGTGATGATGGCCTTAGTAGTTTGGTCTTAGGGTATAAAAGGAATAGTGTGTTTTAACCTAACTTTTCTTAGGGCAACCATCAGGAGACCTAGGGGATTACCTAAGGAAGAGAGCTGTGATTTCTTGAGAGAGGGACTATTTTCTTGGAATGAGAGATCGTTTCCTAGAGAATATAGTGAAAAGGGGAGAAAAAAAAAAAAAAAAAAAAGGGAATGAGCATACTATTTTTTAGAGGAGCAGCTGTCAAGAAGGGGGAGGAGCCACCATTAAGGGAAGAGAGGAATTTCTTGGGAGCAGAGCTAATTTTTTTTGGAGAATTTCTTAGAGATGTCTTTCCCCTAATTCATGTCCCACTTCTTGAATACTGTTTTTCTACGTTATCATTTTATGGTTTGCATTATCTAGACAATATACTTTTATTTTTTATGAGTTAACTTGTTATTGCTTGATTTGATTGTGTTCTTTGCTCGCAAAGTGAGTCTCATAGCATATTGAACTGCACACTGTCATTATTATTATTTTTTCTTATCTTGCATATATGTTTCAAATATCAATTTTAGCTTTGAAAATATCGAAAATGCTTGGTGGGTATTGCAGAGATACATGCCTTGGTGGATTATTTTACCAATTTATTAGGGATTGTACATCACATTTGGGAATTCGTGAAAAGAAATGATGCAAGGGAGGTTGGTGGAATTGTTTTCATTAACATGAAAAGGTAGGTGAGGATGATTGAAGACATTCATGACTTTTTCTTTTTTATTATTTTTTCAAATTTTCTTTATTCTTCATCTACTCGCATTGGCATTTAAGCATTAAAGTTTCAAAACTTTATTTCTCTTGTGTTTTTCAAGCATCAAAGTTTGGGCTTTGATTTTTAAACATTTGAGGTTTTAGCTTTAGGTATGGTGGTAGTGTTAGATTTGGTGTAAAAGTGGTGGCTCTATCGATTTTGGAGATAGGTTTCATGATTTTGAGGATGGGTATTAGTTCGGGAAATGGGTCCCATTTATGTCTTATATCATGTAACGATACTTATTTGATGTTTTAAACATAACTTATGATTAATTTATCTTAGTTTATTACAACATAACTATTATCCTATTTTTGATATTATTATTATTATTTTTTATCAATCTATTTATACTTTAAATGTCTATAATTTACAATTTATTTCTATCTGAGATTAATAATTTCATGAGTGTAAATTATCATCTGTATAATTTCTCATAGTTCTGGATTCATTGTATTTATTCATGTAATTTCACCATCATTATCTCTGATTAATTAATGTTTATGAGCCCTCATGTTTGCATGTTATGTTTTAGTTTTAATATTATTATTTTCTAGGTATCATTATACATGGTTTTAATTTTGGGTTTGTAATTATTTTAATGTAACCAATAGTTTATTACAAAGTTGGTTCTTGAATTATATGAAATTGAGGTGTTGGAGACGAGGCCCATTAGCTCCTTTGACTAGGTCCTTTAACCGTCCTTTAACTAGGTCCTTTAACCAAGCCCATGAGTCCTTTGACCACCCCATTAAAACTTTTAACCCAACCAATTAGGCCCTTTGACTCGGTCCTTTAACCAAACCCATGGGTCCTTTGAGCAACTCATAATGACTTTTGACCCAATCCATTAGGTCCTTTAACCCAACCCATTATGCCCTTTGACTAGGTCCTTTAACCAAGCACATAAGTCCTTTGACCAAGCCCTTTAAAAAGACCCATTAGGTCTTTCGACCAAACCCGTTGACCTATCCAATATGTCCTTTGATCATGCCCTTTGACCAACATTTTAGGCCCTTTGATTAGGCTCTTTGATCAACCCATGCGCTAGTCAAACTTTTACTCTTAATTTATTCTAATTTATAGAATTTCAAATTCTCAATTTTCATATTTTAAAATTCAAACTCTCACCCACTTTCAAATTTTCAAGTTTTCAATTTCAAAATTACAATTTCTTAATTTCAAAATTCAAGTTCTCTAATTTTTAATTTCAAATTTCTAAAATTCAAGGTCCTAATTTCAAAAATCTCAATTCAAAAATTTCAAATTCCAAAATTTATTCAAAATTCTCAATTTAAAAAATTTCAATTTCAGACTTTGATTTTCAAAACTTAAATCTTAAATCAGCTTTCAAAAATTCTAAACACTTGATTAATTATACAATTCCTATAAAATGGAATCTTGTTTAGTTAATTTGTGTAACAGAAAAATGGGCTTGAGTGTGACCCTATGTTCCATATATCCTTTGAATAAATAATTTGACATCTAATATATGACCCAATTTCTAATTGTTTGTGAATATTTCGTATTTTATTATTGCACTAACATTGTCTCTAATTGATAGTGCTTTGGACATGTAGCCCAAATAGTCATTTTTCTCATCTAACTTTGTTTGTTTATTTATTTATTTATATGTCCATTTGTTTATATGTCTGCTATATTGTTGTATTATTATTAATTTTCTTTGGTATTTGTTGATCGATTAGCCAAAATCTGTATTTTTTTTAATTTGTTTAGTAGAGACCCGCCTTTAAAGGTTTTGAGGGTGCCACGAATTGTTAACAGATTTTCCCGATAAGTGTTACTGAATCTCTCAACCTAGATTTGACTTTTCCCATACCTACTTTTCCATCATGAGTTAAATTTAGGGTTTTTTCTTTCTTATTTTGTTTTCCCTTTTAAAATAAAACAAAAATAAGTAGTGGCTCCAAACAGTTTTAAAATGGTTTTTCAAAAAATAAAAACAAGTCTCACCTTTATAGTGGGAACACATAATAGCCAAAAATGCGAGGTCCACAATTTGATCCATGGACTGTATTAATGTACTTTTTAGGGCTTCAAGCTCATTCTCATTTGTTGACTATTTTTCAAGTATTCCTAGTTATGGCGAGGAGTGATGGTTAGGTTGAGAATTTGTCATCATTAAGACTTGATTCAAAATTTATGTTGGATTTTGAACTATTAAGTTCATGATTATATGGATTGTTTGGTTTTTGAAACTTATTTGAAAAGTCACTTAGTGAATTAAACATTTTATATCATTTAATTTCTTTTTTCTTATTTCTTAGGGTAGTTTGATGAGTATCTTATATACTCATTTCATCTCCATATTTTGCTTAGTTTTTAGTAGTTTTATGATATAAATAAGTACTCTAATCCTCTAAATGTTCTATTTTATGTTTAGGCCAACCATTGACAAGAAATAAGAGAAATCGAAGAGAAATAGGCATAGTCATCATGTAGCCGCAACAAACATGTGACGGCTTCGTCTGCAGGATGTTTTTCCATGGCTCCCTCATTGGCATGGGCACATTCTAGACTCCGAGGGCATTTCAAACACACCAAAATCATGCAATTCGGAGTCCTGATGTGCAAGTTATGGCAACTTGAAGTGAAGGATGCAAAAATAAAAAGTTGTAGCTTCTTGAGGGTTGCAAGCCAACTCACACTGCAGCGTGAGTGTGCCCACGCTATAGTGTGCTACACCACCTTGTAGCGTGGTCAACCCTATAACTTTCCAATAGCTGCCCATTTCCTTCACGCTACAGTGTAGATCTACCACGCTGCAGCTTGCCTTTTGGAGCCCAAAGTGCTAAAGCCCATTTTTTTCATGCCCTTTCTTTGATTGGCTTATAAATATAACGATATGTCTTTATAGTGTCCCTTGGTGGAAATACCATAGGGCATAGCTCTTTTGGGGAAGAAGATAGATCAAGAAGGAAGAAGATCAAGAGGAGATTAGCTTTCCAACTAGTTTATTTTTTTCACTCTTCATGTTTTCCTTTTCTATGGTTGTATTTTCCCTTTGATGAACTAAATTTATTTTTGTGGTTTCTTAGATGTAGTTTATTATGATTTATGTATTTGGGATTTGATTTACTCTCTATTTGATGTTTGGATTATAGTTCTATTAAATGTTCTAGTTTGTTTTTCATGCTTGTTGATGAATGATTACCATTAACATGTTTTGTGGTTCAATTTGATATCTGAAAAGGAGAGTTGAATTAGATACAATGATTGTAATATCATGGTTCACCATGTAATTAGAGATACTATGGGTTTTGTGTGGTAATTAAGGTTTCTGTGCTTGTTTACACTTTTAGGACTTTGGGTTGAGTAGATGCAAAATACCTAAGTTCTAAGAGTAGATCAGGGTCATAGAGATTCACATATGCAATTGTTGGTGACTTACCATTAATAGTGATTCGAATGTTAATCGGGGATAAACTGAATCTAATGCATAATGATTAGCTAAATGAACCCAAACCCTAGGCTTTTCTTACTTTATTTGCTATCCTTGCATGTTAGCTTAGGATTTTAGTTTATTAGTTGTTTTTATTCTCATTTCACCTCATTCCATCATTCGTATAAAGATAGACTTACCCAATTTCGCATTTCTAGTAACCTCTTTTCTCTGCGGAATGATAATCTTGTTTTCACTATATTACTTGAGGCAACACGTGCACTTGCGCATATAAGCACACTTTCGAACCTATCAAGTTTTTGGTTTCCGTTGCTGGGGATTAGGTGCTTTTTACTAATATTGATACCAAGTAATCCTTTTTTACTTTGGATATTTCTTTTGTTTTTCTTGTTTGTGCCTATCTTTTTCTCTTTGCTTTCTTTTATTTGAAATTTGTGTTTTTTTTTTATTTTTTTGTAGGATTCGATCACAATGGATCCTTTCATGGAATTGACAACCGAAATATCCCTCCTTACTCAACAACTAAGATTAAGGCAAATGACCAATGAACATCATCGAAAAGTGACAAATCAAGTGAGGATTCAAGTATGGCAACCATATGTGTTGATGGATTATGTTCAATATGGAGGTACCCATATTTGAACAATCATAATTTTGGATGGGACCATCACTCAAAGACCTCATGGGACACAAGTCATAACACTAACACTCTTCAATCTCCACAAGTCCAAAGGTCAAGCCTAGAAGAAGCATTGATAATTTGCAGAACTCTGTCGAATCTACCTATGGCACAACTCAATTTTCAAGATCAATGGCCGAAATTTACTATTCTCAAGTTGGCTTGCTTAGGTTTCTTATTAAAATGAGGTGAGTCAACCTCCACAAGAGGAAATGTCAAACCTTTATGCAATCATGGTTGAACTTAGAAAATCTCAAGCTCAATTCATGGAGAAGATCTGTTGTGACGCCCCAAGTCTAAGGGGTCTTTTTTTTTTTTGTCACTGTACAAGTCTATCACAACAGAGAAATCTCTGTCGTGACAGAATACCTATGTCGCCCGTGACCTACCATGCGCGTCAGGCGCCCGCCCCGTCAGCCACGACAAGGTTCTCCCCGTCGGGCCAAACTCGTCATGTGAAGAAAGCCTCATCAGAAGCCATTCCCCCCGCCGCTACAGAAAGCTCCTACATTCCACCTTCTATCGGGCGACATAGAAAAACTCGTTGCGACACCTGCTCCTCGCCTTTAATAGCATTACCATCACATACGATCTTTGTCGACAATAAAACCCTTTTAGCAAAGAGGAACTATTTCAGGACATCATTTTTCTCTATCGCGACATAAACTTCCCTGGTCATGACTAACCCCTGTCGCGGCATAAAAACGTATGTCGCAACCTAGAAACCTTTAGTCTTGACGATTCTCTATCGCAACTAGGAAAGTTTTGTCGTGGCCTAGAAATCCCCAACCAAGACCAAACCTGTCGCAACCTAACAATACTTGACCTCTTGTGACGACAAGGAAACCTCTGTTGTGACGTCATCACGACATCATTTTTCTTTGTTGCGACAAGGAAACCTTTATCGCGATGTCGTCACGATAGAAAACTAGAATCCCTATCGCAACAAAGAAAGCCATGTTGCGACAGTTTTTATCAATTAAAACCTGAGAATCATATTGCGACACAAGAATTCCTGTCACGACACAGAACCAGAAAAAGCTATGTCATGACCAGGAAACCCATGTCGCAACCTAAAACCTGCAGAAATACACAAAAATCTCTATCGCGACAAAGAATGCTATGTCGCAACCCGTCCTACCAGTAACCTTCATAGCACTTCCTGGCACCTCTAACACTTCACAAAATGCATTAAACTCAACATCTCAAAAATCTTTTTCTCACAAGGGCAACATGAAACTTGGGAAAACTTGCCAAACTATTTTAAACAAATTAATGGAGCTTAATTCATGACTTTCTTTCCCTTATATGTACAGAAACTGAATAAACTACCTGCACTTAATGTAAACTGGATAACTCAGTCTTAATCTAAAAAATACGCAGTTTGCTAAATTTAGCCTTCTTCACCACTAAGGTCTCAGATGTGTTTCATCTTCTGGCATACCTCTAGCACCTGAAAATATTTTCCCACGACGGGGTGACCAATGCCCAATAGAGAAAATCTCCTATAAGGGCTACTCCCTACCTAAGTGCACATGCAATGTCATGATTCACACATTAACACCCATTCAAGTAAAAATATGCACTTTTCTACATGCCATGCCCCATGTCTCGAGTCCTCGTCGACTCCCTCACACATGCATTTGCCATGTATGAAAACTGTTTTCAAAACAAAAGATTTTTGTTTTGAAACCTACTGACAACTTCCGATATCAAACTCATCGGACAACCTCCGACATATCAAAACCCATTGGACAACCTCCGATATCAAAACCCATTAGACAACCCTCCGATATCAAAACACATTGGACAACCCTTCGATATCAAAACACATTGGACAACCCTTCGATATTAAAATCCGTATTACATGCATACTGAGAACTACATGCAATATTTAAGAATCATGCTTCATAGCAATCATCATGGGTAACTACATCTACTACATGTAATTCATACCCATACATAATCCATGTTAATCTATTAAGCATGCATATATCAACAACATTTTCACACAACCTGCATATTATTCAATCAAGCAATCAACATGCAAATTGGATTTTCAGTCTCCAACCTAGAAAAACAGCATACACAATCAGCATGTCAGTCTATAACCAACCTTGAAGCACAACTAGGATCATCATACTCAGATCCCACAACACAACAAGTAAAATCAATTCCAGAACTGCAATTCTAGAAACTAGGCAACCCCAAAAATCGGTCCCAATTATCAACGTTTTATACCAAACCGTTCTTGAACCAACCCACAATTAGACCTACATCTCATGGCCATTGAATGGCCCTTAGACAAACAATAACCAGAGTATGAGAGAACCCCTACCTCTTAAAGCGTAGGCAACTTCACTCCTTGTTCGAAGGATTTTCCCGTTCGGTAACCAGAAGCTCACCGACACTGGTTCCTCCTCCCTTTTCTTTTCTTTTTTTCTCTCTTTTCTTTCCTTTCCGTTTTTCTCTTTCCTTTTTCTCTTCTATTCCAATTTAACTAATTCGTCTTCGTGAGAATCCTTCTCAAATCACTTTGACACATGGCAATTACTATGCCATGTGTCCTCATGCCTCACTACTCACCACAAAGTGCATGCATGAGAATGGTATGGCACTTGGCTTCCCATGTGCCAAGTGCCCTCTCCTTAGGTTCCACATGGCACATATTTTCATGCCAAGTGTAGCCATATGATTCGTCCATTCGCCTCAAAATACGTGAAATTCTTATTGTCTCGAAATTCAACGAAATTCGACTGTGTACCTAGATTTCGTGAGACAAACTCAACAACGTGGTCCGCGTTGTCATCCGAGATCTAGAGAAATTTCCAGACTTACAGTCTGTACTGTAGCGGTAGTCTATCATTTCACATTACCCGGGTTTTCACATTCTTCCCCCCTTAAAATAATTTCGTCCCCAAATTCACACACATATACATACTATCACATGCATATGCAACAGTCATTTAACATTTAACGACTAAACCATGTACCTTCGTCTTCAAAGAGAAAAGGATATCTGGTATGCATCGTGTCCTCACGTTCCCATGTTGCCTCCTCGACTCCTCGGTGCTGCCACAAAACCTTTACTAACCTCACAATCTTGCATCATAAACCTGATCTCGGCTATCCATGATACATATAGGTCCCTCCTCGAAGGTACCATCTGTATCAACAACAAGCTCTCTCCAATCCACCACATGAGTTGGATCTGGAGTATACATCCGGAGCATGAAGACATGGAATACCTCATAGATACCTAATAAACTCGGCAGCAATGCTAATTGATATGCAACCGCACCCACCCTCTCGAGTACCTCGAAGTGCCTAATAAACTTTGGTGATAGCTTTCCCTGCTTGCCGAACCTGACCACTCCCCTCTTAGGCATCACTTTCAAGAAGACATGATCACTCGCCTCAAACTCTAGAGGTCGCCGCTTCATCTAAGATAACTTTCCGCCGGCTCCGGTCGAGAAGACGCTTCCATATCGGGCCTCCACCTTCTCCGAGGTGTCTCTAATCAAATCCAGACCCGTGGTGGATCTCTCCCACCTCTCGTCCAACAACCTGAGATCGATACTGGCCTCCCATACAAATCCTCATAAGGTGCCATCTGTATACTCTCCTGATAACTGTTGTTGTAGGTGAATTCCACTAAGGGTAAGTGCTCATCCCAACTACCCTTAAGATCCAAGACACATGCTCGTAGCATGTCCTCTAAAATCTGTATGGTCCTCTCCGAATGACCATTTGTATGTGTATGAAAAGCGGTGTTCATCATCAACTATGTCCCCATGGTCTTCTGGAAACTCTTCCAAAAGTGTGTCGTAAACATGGGATCCCTGTCTGATACTATGGACACCGGTACTCCATGTAGCCGAACAATATCCCACACGTATAACCTGTAGAATTTCTCTAGTGTGAAGGTCATTCGCACTACTAGAAAGTGTGCGGACTTAATGAGTCGGTCCACTATCACCCATACCGTATCATGCCTTCTCGGTGTCCATGGCAAGTGGGTCACAAAGTCCATCGTGATGTGCTCCCATTTCCACTCGGCTACTTCCAATGGCTGGAGTAGACATGCGTGCCTCCTCGATTCTCAGCTTTTACCTCTCGATACAGAGGACATCAAACAAAATTCCAACGTGTCCCTTCATCCCGCCTCCAAGAAGACTGCGATAAAGATCACTGTGACATCTTCGTGCCACCCTGATGCAAAGCAAGCCTGGAGCAATGAACCTCGAGGATCTCCTCTTAGGATCTCGTAATCCGGGGAACCACAACCCGTCTCTATACCGAAGACTATACCATCCTCAGGTGGATGGCCCAAATTTTCGCCACCCATACTTGATTTGTGACTCGATCCCCTCGATGGATACCATCTTGCATCTCCCGCCCTGGGGACTCAATAACTCACAGTAGGAAGGCGTAGCCACTAAACTCCCCAAAACACCTTGGGCTTGATCACTGTACTGTAGTCCAAACTGTCCCATGATCTCGGAAAGATCCGCCACTCCAGAAGCTGCTAGCTAAGATTCCTCGTGACTTTAGACTGAGCACAATCATCACATTTTACTTTACCAGATGGTAATGCAGTGAAGTCATAATCCTCTAGATACTCTATCCATCTGTGTTGCCTCATATTGAGGTCTCACCGTAAAGATATACTTTAAACTCTTTGCGGGTCTAAAAACACCTCAAACTACTACCATAAAGGTAGTAGCCAAATCTTAAGGCAAAGATAACGGCCGCGCACTCCATGTCATAAAAGGGTAATTTCGCTCATGATTCTTTAACTTCCAAGAACCATAAGCTACCACCCTTTTGGACTACATCAGAATGCATCCCAGTTTGTCCTTTGAGGCATCACAATACATTATGTACCTCTATCCCCTTTCCAGAACTATCAGAATAGGAGCTGAAGTAAGCCTCATTTTCAATTCCTGGAATGCCTCCTCCAAGTCATTCCACTCAAACTTGACCTCCTTCCGGGTTAACCTTATCATAAGTGCTGCTAACAAGGAGAAATCCTCAATAAACCGTTTGTAATACCCTGTCAATCCCAAGAAACTGCGTATCTTGAAGACTAACTTCGGCCTCTCCTAACTCATAAAAGCCTCAACCTTCTCAGGATCTCTTGCACAGCCACACAGGCTTGACACAACATGTCCACAAAATTTCCTCAACGAAGCGAGAATTCACGAACGGCACAATTGATGGTCTCAAGGCACGGAGAACGATGCTCCGCAAACTAGGAACTTGGAGTATATAAAAATAATAGATCAACGAAGACCCTGACAAATTGATCGAATGGGGTTTGAATACCCTATGCATGAGATCCATGAATGTTGCTGGCATATTCATCAATCCGAAGGGCATCACTGTGAACTCGAAATACCCATTATATCTAAATCTTGTCTTGGGATAATAGGCCTCCCTTAATCCTCAATTGAAGTGATAACTTTGTCGGAGATCTATCTTTGCAGGTAGACCAGCGCCCCTCTCAAGCTGATCAAACAAATCATCCGTCTCGTAAGGGATACGATTCTTGATCACCTTTCATTCCTTCATTGAAGTAATCAATACCTGATTGAAGGTCTTATCTTTCTTAGCAAAACAAAGCCGAACGCCCACGTGGTGAAGTGCTCGGTCTAATAAACAAACCCTTGTCCAAATTCCACAATCGACTCAGTTCCTCGTAACTCAACCTGTCATCCCAAGGAGGAGTCATAGAATGCGGCAACGCATCGTGGTAACTCAATGACAAAGGCTACATCCCTGTGCGGTGGTAATCCTGGTGGTTCATCTAAAAAGACATCCTCATACTCACAAACCACCCGAGGTAGACTCAAATCCTATCTCCCCTCGCCCTTCTAAAGTAAGGCCTGCTTGGGCCAACCCATTAATCGGTCCATACCGGAGTCGTGTATGGTCTGAGGTAAAACATCATGCTTATCCCCCTGATAGGTCACATGAATACCGTCCTGTGTGTAGACAGTAATCCTCTTACTATCACAATCAATGACGACTCGGTGTGCCTTAAACCAATCCATGCCAAGAATGACATCAAAGTACAATATGTCCATCACCCAAAGGTCCACCATAAGTAGAATCCCTGAGATCTCTAACTCATAGCCATTACATATCTTATCAATCCTCACCCTAGTCCCTAGGGAAGAACTCACATGTAATTACTTTCCCAAGGATTCAACCTTTAATCCTAAAACATTCACACAAGATGCAGCAATAAATCAATGTGATGCACCAGAATCAAACAACACTCTTGCCCATAGGCGCGAGAGTAGAAACATACCTTGTATAATCGACTGATCTGGAATCTCAATCTATGGTGTAATGACGTAGACAAGCCCTTGGGTCCTTGAAGTCCCGGCCTGTGAGCCTTGTCCTCGACCTCGACCCATACTCTAGCCTCTCTGACCTGCCTATGACATGGTTGGTACTGATGCAACACCCTAGGACTGATACCTATTCCCTTGGCCCGTACTAGGGAAAGAAGGAACATACTACGTCTGTGCATGTCCCACTGATGACTGGGATTGAGGTGTCCCATAACCTTGCTCCCCGCCTACGGACAACTCGCCTCATGTGCCCAGTCGATGGCAATGGTAGCATGTCATCTCCACCACCATCCGCTCGGGCCCGACTCGCCTCGTCCCATACCGCGCCTTGCCTCTTAAATCCTTATGGAACATAAGTCTTCGTTTCTTTCCTGAACTAGAAGAAGGCCGAGCCTCCTTCCTTTTATCACTAGCACCCGTATCTCAAATGCTTCTTGCATCATCTATCTCTCTCTCTATGGCCATAACTGTCCTGACCATAAAGTCCATGTCTTGTAGGAGGAATCCCACAATCTTTCCCCTGGATGGATAACTTCAGACCATTCCTCAAATTTTCTCACCTTAGCCATGTCTGTGGCCACATAATCATCCCCGAAACATGCTAACTCAGTGAACTTAGCCACATACTCGAGTACTGTCATATTTCCTTGTTTCAACTCAAGGAACTCCCAAACTTTAGCATGCCTAGTAAATGCCGATAAAAACTTACTTATGAAGAGCTCTCGAAACTCTCCCCATGTCATCGTCTCTAGATCCCTTGAGAATTTAATCAAATCCCACCATACCTGGGATTCACCCTCTAGCTTAAACGTAGCTAGCCTGATCCTCGTGGCATCAAAGGTAATCTCCATGGACTCCAAAATCCTTTCAACCTGTGGGAACCAATGGTCAGCTACCATCGGGTCCCCTCCTCCCCTGAATGCTGGAGGATGATATGCCATAAATATTTGGAGGTTATTTGGTCCTCCCTGACCTCCAACTATACTAAAGCACCGTGTAATGGCAAGAAATTACAAGACCAATAAATTTCCTCAACAAAGCCTATCGGGTAAAATGTGTATGTAAGGCCTCAGTGTGTGACCCTCGTCCTTCTTCCCTCGACTCGCATCTACATACATGTCAAATAGAAAAATTAAAATAACTAGCAAAGGTATTATGCCAAATCCCGCTATAAATTCTCAAATCCTCGAATTTACCGTTCATTTACCTTCTTCAACCCTAAGGTTATGTTTCTTACTAACCCTAGTGTTCAACATTTCTATATACTTATATACCAAGTATATAATTCACACAATATATAACACAATATCATGCAATAATAGCACACAATAATTCATCAGAATGCACAATGAATGCATGTTCTAAACCCGTACGATCGCTTCATGTGCAATTGTATACCTACTACTTTCCTCGGGATAATACTAAGCCATTGCTGTGATCAAACATCCAAATTCTAAGTATTTATAAACCCAGTTCGACAATTACGTCGTGACGCCCAAGTCCCTGTGGTCTCTTTTCACATCGCTTAAGTCCTGTCGGGTAGAGAAATCTCTATCGACGTATCACCTATGTCGCGCCGCTCCTCGCTCATGCTCATTTTTTGTAGTGCGCCCAACCCTGCTAGACAACTCTATCACGCACCTGTGTGGCCCCTGTCGCAACAAGTGTCCTCCCTCTGGCCATGGTAACTCTATCGCGGCCAAAGAAAAGCCCTTGCTGTAGCCATTCCCTATCGCAACATAGAAAGCTCCTACATCCCACCTTTTGTCGCGACATAGAAAAACTGGGCCGTAAATAATGTGCCCCGGGCCTCTTTAATTGTTATTCTCTATCATGACATAAACTTCCCTAGTCATAACCAACCCCCGGTCACAAGATAAAAATGGCGGCGTCGCAACCTAAAAACCTTCAGTCTTGAAGATTCTCTGTCATGACAAGGAAATTTTTGTCGCGACCTAGAAATCCCCAGCCAAGACCAAACCTATCGCAACCTGAAAGTTACAATACCTGACCTCTTGTCACGACATCATTTTTCTCTGTCGTGACAAGGAAACCTCAGCCCCACGGCCGCCAATGATGTGAGAACTGTGAACCCTTTGTCTCAACAAATAAATTCATAAGCCATGGCGCTTTATCGCTTAAAAACCGAGAATCATGTTACGAATAATAAAACTAGAAAATTTGGCCACGACTGTGAAACCCCCTATCGCGACCTAAACCTCAGAATACACATAAATCTCTCGTCCTACAGAGAATACTTTGTCGTGATCCGTCCTACCAAAGTAGCTCTCCTAAAGACTTCCCAAGACTTAACCTTCACAAAAAACGCAATAAACTCAACATCCCAAAAGCCTTTTTCTCACAAAGGATACATGAAACCTGGGATAACTTGCCAAACTATTTTAAACAAATTAATGGAGTTTAATTCACAACTTTCTTTCCCTTATATGTACAGAAACTGAATAAACTACCCATAATTTAAATTAAACTCCGGATAATTGTCCTAATTTTACAAAATACAAGAAAGTTTCATAAATCCGCCTCTTCACCACTAAGGCCTCATATGTGTTTCATAACCTGGCATACCTCCAACACCTGAAAATATTTTCCCATTACGGGGTGAGCAATGCCTAGTAGAGAAAATCTCCTACAAGGGCTACTCCCCACCTAAGTGCACATAAAATATCACGATTCACACATTAACACCCATTCAAGTAAAAAAAATGCACTTTTCTACATGCCATGCCCCATATCTCGAGTCCTCGCCAACTCCCCCACATGCATTTTCCATGTATGAAAATTGTTTTCAAAACAAAAGATTTTGTTTTTGAAACTCATTGGACAACCTCCGATATCAAAACTCATTGGACAACCACCGATATCAAAACCCATTGGACAAACCTGCAATATAATTTATTGGACATCCTCTGATATAATTTATTGGACAACCCTCCGATATAATTTATTGGATAAAAACTATGTCATGCACTCACACCCGCTTTCACACGATGTGTCCTCGCACATGCAATGCTTCATGTTAATTATGATGGTATTTACATATTACATGCATACTAATAACTACATGCAATATTTAAGAATCATGCTTCATACCAAGTATCATAGCTAACTACATCTACTGCATGTAATTCATACCCATACATAATCCATGTTAATATATTAAGCATGCATATATCAACAACATTTTCACACAACCTGCATATTATTCAATCAAGCAATCACCATGCAAACTGGATTTTCAGTCCCCAACCCAGAAAAATAGCATACACAATCAGCATGTCAGTCTATAACCAGCCTTGATGCACAACCAGGATTATCATACTCAGATCCCTCAACATAACAAGTAAAATCAGTTCCAGAACTGCAGTTTTGGAAACTAAACAGACTTAAAAATCGATCCCAATTATCAACGGTTTATACCAAACCATTCTTGAACCAACCCACAATTAGAGCTACATCTCATGGCCATTGACAAGCCCTTAGACAAACAATAACCAAAGTAGGAGAGAACCCCTACCTCTTGAATCGTAGGCAACTTCACCCTTGCTCAAGGATTTTCCCGTTCAGCAACCAAAAGCTCAATTGCACTGGTTCCTCTTCCCTTTTCTTTTTCTTCCTCTTTTCTTTCCTTTCCTTTCTTCTCTCCCTCTTTTCTCTTCTATTCCACATAACTAATTTGGTCTTGGTGGAGAATCCTTCTCAAATCACTTTGACACATGGCAATTACTATGCCATGTGTCCTCATGCCTCAATACTCACCAAAAAGTGCATGCATGAGAATGGTATGGCACTTAGCTTCCCATGTGCCAAGTTTCCTATCCTCAGTTGCCACATGGTATGTATTTTTCATGCCAAGTGTTGCCATATGATTCATCCATCGGGCTCCCAAATACTGAAATTTCCTCACCCTCGAACTGAATGAAATTCGGACATACCTAGATTTCAGCCAGACGAACCCAATGGTGGTCCGTGTTGTCACCCAAGATCTGTAGAAATTCCATACCTTCCACAATCCAGACTATAGTGGAAAATCCATCGTTTCACATTACCTAGGTTTTCGTTGTTAATACGTCTCCATAAGAGGAGTTAAATGTTAAAATGGGAGGGATGGCTTATCTTCAACGGCCGAATCGATAAGACTATGGCTGAAATGCCTAAGGAAGAGGCAAGTGTTAATATTCAAATTCAACCCACACCATTCAAACTCTTGAAATAAGAGATGACTCCAAAGGCCACTTCATATACTCAACTTGGACTTAGGAAAGAATAAACCTCTACAAGAAAAAGGAATGAGTATACAAGAACTAGTGGCCAAACACATGAATGAGAGGGAGAACATAGCTAAACTATCATTTAAAGGACAACATAAGAGCTTGCCATCCATTCTTGAGGTGATTAGAGAAGAACAAGAAGAAGACTTGAGCTACAATAAGGATATCACCTCAAGAAACAATACTGAAGAACCTGAGAAACTCACAAGAGGAGAAGATGCATTTAATAAGATTCAAAGCCTTAGTCAGAATGGAAGATGAGCCAACTTCTCAGAACTTTGATGACACAACAAAAGATGATATTCTAAAGACTATTCTAGAGAAGGCTCCATGGGGTGACATGCATAAAGAGTTGAAAATTGAGGAAGTAACCCTCATGTCCAAGGTGGAGGAGTGCATCTTTCAGTTGAATAAGGAAATGGAAGCTACAATTGTGAAACAAAAAGAAGAAAATCTCACAAATTTGATCTTGAACGACTATGTTCCCAAATTTCTATTTGAGTACAACTTACGCCTGGAACAGATGGAGGAGTGGAAACACCAAACCAATCCAGAAGTTGGTAGAGTCAAGCTTAGACTCACAAGAACTGACACTTTTAGGAGGCAACCTAAAGCAATAATTTTCTTTTCTTGTCTTTCATTTACTTATTTTTATTTTTATTGTTTATCTTAGTTCAAATTTAGTGAGTCTTTCTTAGTATGATTTTTGTTTTTGTGTTTGTGTGTTTTGTAGGTTCAGAGGCTCAATATTATCTCAAGCATGAAGAGGATAATGCATCAAGTGTATCCCCAGGAGGCACATGGTCGAGATTTATGATAACCAATGAAGTGGTAAGAGCAACCTCGAGTACCCTCATGCAACACCTCAAGATGGCGCGACTTGCTCTAATCATCAAGGGAGTCCTCTCCACCTCTCTATTTTTCATGTTTTCATTACATTGAGGACAATGTAACATTTGAGTTTGAGGATGGAAATGGGTTGCGGTTTGGTTCAATTTGTGCATGCTTTAGTCTTTGTGTCTTTTAGCCTTATAGTTGTATTTTGTCTGTGTTTAGTTTTGTTAGTTTGTTTAGCCTTGTTGTTTGTGTTTTTCTTTTCTTTCTTTTGTGTGCTTGTGTTAGTGTGTCCTTACATATGGTTTTTCTTTTAGTTTTTGTGCGTTTTTGTGTTAAAATTGAGTTGAATTGGGTGTCATGCCTACTTTTTTGAAGACACATGAAATTTTTTAACTTCAATGTTTGTAAACCACCATTTGGGATACTTGGGCATTTGCTTGATTTTAGGACAATGTACATGATTAGTTGTGGGTGACTTGGTTGGTTGCCCCCTATTTTTTTTCAAGAAGCTATTTATTATGAGAACTTGTATGCGCACACACACTAGAGCTCATGCTGAGGCCCTCGTTCCCAACCCTTGTCGAAATCAATTACTTTGAGACCTTAACTCTTAAGGATGAGACATCTTCCAAAAGAGGATTGCCAATGCCTTTTAACAAAAGAAAAATGAAAATAAAGAAAAATAAAGAGAAAAGCAAAATTGTGAAAAAGAAAGAATAAGTGAGTAGACTCAATCGGAATCTCGAGCACAGTCTGAGGGACAAAAGATGAGCTTAATTCACAAGTAAGTGCTTTGGTTTTCTAGTTGAGTGTTTGGGGTGAAGTTCGTGGGGAACTTAATGCCTAGTGCCCTTAACCAACTGGTGGGGAGTCACCAATGGATCCCCGCTACAGGGACACTTTCCTAGAAATCCTTAGCATTGCATCCTATTTTAGGCTTTATGTTTGAATAAAAAGGTGTGTTCTTATCCTTTTCTAGTTAACTTATTTCAAAAGAATGAATTGAGTTTGAGTTTGGGGGTATTGAAACCTTGTTCTATACTTGAAATCTAAGCTAAAAATCTTCACTAAGTTCCCTTAGGAAAGGCAATTGAGAATTTAGAGGGTAGTTTACTATGTTCACCATGCATGTTATTCTATGCCTTGTCATTTAAAGATAGAAAATTCTTTTGGGATCCCCATTTTAGTTACTTTGTTACTATGGAACTCTTTCATTATGTCCTTTTGAATTGTTAGCTAGCACCTAATTCATCTCATTATGTCATTTGTGTTTAGTTTGTTTATTTTTTTGTGTTTTATGTTTTTTTTTTCTTTGCTTGAGGAGAAGCAAAGATTTAAGTTTGGGGGTGTGATGAGTATCTTATATACTCATTTTATCTCCATGTTTTACTTAGTTTTTAGTAGCTTTATGATATAAATAAGTACTCTAATGCTCTAAATGTTTTATTTTATATCTAGGCCAACCATTGAGTCGAATGAGCGAAATCGAAGAGAAATCGGCATAGCCATCATGTAACTGCAACAAACATGTGATCATTTTGTCTATGTGATGTCCTTCAATGGCTCCCTCATTGGCATGGGCATATTCTAGACTTTGAGGGCTTTCCATAGACACCAAAATCATGTGATTCAGAGTCCTGATGTGCAAGTTACGACAACCTGAAGTTAAGGATGCAAAAATAGGAAGTTGTAGCTTCTACAGTGTTGCAAGCCAACTCACGCTGTAGTGTGAGTGTGCTCATGTTGCAGCGTGGTACACCATGCTGTAGCATGGTCAAGCCTATAACCTTCCAGTGGTTGCCCATTTCCTTCACGCTACAGCGTAGATCTGCAGCTTGCCTTTAAGAACCCAAAGTGCTGAAGCCCATTTTTTCATGCCCTCTCTTTGCTTGGCTTATAAATAGAATGAGATTAGGGCTTTAGAGAAAAGTCCCTTTGGGTGGAAACATCTTAGGGGTAACTCTCTTTGGGGAAGAAGGTATATTGAAGAAGGAGGAAGATTGAAGAGGAGATTGGGCTTCCAACTAGTTTATTTCTTTCACTCTTCATGTTTTCCCTCTTTTCTATGGTTGTATTTTTCCTTTGATGAACTAATTTTATTTTCTGTTGTGGTTTTGGGGAGTGTAGTTTATTTATGATTTATGTATTCGAGATTTGATTTACTCTATTTGATGTTCGATTATAGTTCTATTAAATGTGTTCTAGCTCATTTTTCATGCTTGTTGATGAATGATCACCATTGAGATGTTTTGTGGTTCAATTTGAGATCTGAGAAGTGAGAGTTGAATTAGATAATGATTAGAACATCACAATTCACCATAGACTAGAGATACTCATGGGTTTTGTGTGGTAATTAAGGTTTCTTAGGTTTATTACACTTTTAGGACTTTGGGTTGAGTAGAGATTCAAAATACCTAAGTTCTAAGAGTAGATTGTGGGTTGTTGTGAGAGATTCACATATGCAAAAGTGAGACTTACCATTAATAGTGATTCGAATGTTAATTGGGGAAAATTGACCTACGTATAACATTAGCTAAATGAAATCTAAACTTCTTAGGTTTTTCCACTTTATTTCATATCCTTGCATGTTAGCTTAGGGATTTTAGCTTTTAGTTGAGCTTATACTTAGTCTCATCTCATTCCATAATCCATAAAGATAGGATTCTACCTAGCCTTAGTACTTAGTAACCATTTTCCAATTTTAGAACGATACTCTTACTTTTCATCACTATATTATTTGAGGTGACGCGTGCATTTGTGCATATAGGCACACACATTTTATATAGCACATTTTGAGTCTATCATAGTTCAACTTGGAATTGGGAGATTCCAAATAAATAGCTCATATTGAAGATTTGTATTTGAGAATAGGAGATTTGGAAGTATTTGTTTTTGTTGGCATGAAATTTTTTGGAAGTTAGATTTGGGTGATATCGTAATTCAGGTTTTCACTCTCTTAAACAAGTGTTTAGTAATGTAATTAATTCACTACAAAAATGAATGTGTGTATTGTTTCACATTTCGATTTTTTGAGCTTAAGGTGTGAAATGACTGTCACACCCCTAATTCAAGTTTCAGGGCATGACAAATAATCTCGAATGTTTTTTTTAAATCCTTGATGAATGGTAAGACTATTAGCTTTGGAACATGTTTCAACCCATTTTAGATAGAGTTGGGAATGGTGCGGTTTATGATCTAGGTTGCCATTAGGAATAGATGAGGGCTACACATGTTTATTAATCATGCATTAATTAAGTAATTTTAATAAAGAAATAATGAAGATATAAATTTTTTTTTTTGAGAATAATGAAGATATGATGTTATTATAAGCATAGTGTGTTAGTGTATCTTTGTGTTAATAATTCAAGATATTAATGTGCATCTTCATCTTGTTTAATGACATTTAATAAATAAAATAAAATGAGGTTCATCAAGAGTGTAGGTCCGTAAAGAATATCATAGTCATAATTTAAGCAAATAGAAGTAAAAATAAAACGAAATAAAGAATAATTAATTATGTTACTTATTACTAATTGTTTTTTATTTTAAATTATTTTACCAAACTTGCTTAGAACTCGTTTGACAATGCTTTTTAAAAGTTTTTCTAGTCCTAAAAACACATTTAAGTGTTCTTAGGAAAATAAATATAGGTATTTGGTAATATTTTAAAAAGCGCTTTTGAAACTTTAAAAAAACTTGAAGTGTTTGTTTTTTAGAAGCACTTGGGAGTTGGTTAAAGAAAATACTTTAAAGCTTTTAATATTCCTAAAAATGACTGGCCCCCTGTAACTGGTCAAACAAATCATCTATTCGGGAAGAGAATTTTATTCTGATTGTTACCTTATTCAACCTGGTTTGTGAATCAATGGCCATCCTCATACCCCATCCTTTTTCTTCACAAATAACACCTGCACCCTACTGAACTCCGTTTGGGTCTAATAAAACTTTATCCGTGCCACCTCAGAATCAGCTTCTTTCAACTCTTTCAATTCGGGCCACAATACATATCAAGAGTACTTAAACTTTTCATCTATAGACACGCGTAAATTAACTATACTATGATGACATACAAAAGACAATTTGGAATCCTATTCTCCATGGTGTCACATTTATCATTTACCCAAATAACATCCCAAAGTTCTTTAAAACCCGGTCTGATACTCTCAACCTCACACATCCCACTCTTATAGGTCGCGGACTGCGCTGTGGAATGGGCAGGTAGGCTTAAGGCCACTAAACCCGTGAAAGCCTAAGTCCCATAATTTCTACCGGAAATTCAAGTAAGACCTATTCGCTTCTTATAACAAATGACGTATCCCTTGCTTATTCGTAATACTGGAATCTAAAATCTACTTGCCACTAACTCAAAATCTCATATCATGATATTATCTCAAATAACATAACAATGTGACTCCGCTGGTCATCCACTAACAAAACGACCTCAACTGCCTCATCAAAATATCAATAAGGTTTCATCAAAAGCAAAATTTATCCAACTCAACTATTCAAAATTTATCGATGAATCCAAATAATTAACCCAATAACTTCAAGTTGTTCACCATGGAGCCTTTCGAAACTTAGACTCTCATTCACCAAATAAACAAAATAATAATCCATTATATGTTTCAGTAAATAGAATCCAAGTGGTTTTAAGAACGCCTGATTCTCCTTTCTCCTGTGCCTACCCTAAAAAGGAGGAAATCAACTGGGGTGAGATAATTGAGTAAAAATAGCACACCATACCTCAGGAGGCTAGTACTCAAGGGCACTTCACAAGGATGGTTATGCTGCTCAATCAATCAATCACCGCATAGGTTATGCAACAAATAGCTGCAGAATAAGGAACAACAATATCAAAAGAGATTTAGAGGTTTGAAACATTAAATATAGTTTACCATTCAGAACTGCATATTCCTTACCTTTATACTCGGAACTGCATATCTCCAACCAAAGATCTCGTAGAACGGGCCGGGCTCCTACGCCTAGAGTTTTACCATAGGGAAGGCAATCGGGCTTGCCCGCACTGTAGGGTACCATGTGCACATAGCTTGATGACCTCCCCATCGCTAGGCTTTCGTGATTCATACCATCTAAATGACATTAACGATTTATACCGACCGTACTTAGCATGCAACAAGAGATAACACCCAAACACAATAAGAGTTAGCTGGACCGTGCTCAAGATGAATATTCATCTAGACACGTGACTTGTGGCATATGACAAATCTCTAATTCAATGAATGCTCATGAATAAGGGCCTTAATCAATATAGTCAATTACTACGATCAAGTCAAACAATGAAAACACCGCTATACATTTCGAAGGTGCAAGTACGATGATATAAATTTACTCACCTCCCTATTAGTCCAGGCTCAGCTAGGCTATTCACCCTGAACGTGTGAGCCTTCCCCAACTTCGTTTGCTTCAGAAGTCTCCCACCATGAAAAATCACAGGTTGATTCAAAGGGAATTGGCTGCAACAAAATTTTCTTCCTTCCCTGCCAGCTTCATTACGAACGGAGAACCTTGTGGTCTCTTCAATCTTTTTTCTTTTGTTTTCTGCTCGATTTTCTGAGGCCTAATATTTTTAAAAATTAATTCATTATTGCAATTTAAGTCCCTGTGCAGTTTTTCTTGAATTTTTTTAAGGCCTTGGGAATTATTAAAATGTCTCTTTTGGCCCTTGGTCAACAAAAAATCATGACTTTTCCCTACCGTTCAATTGCTCACGTTTTTTTTTTTTTTTATTCATGTATTTTCATTAATTTTATTTTTATATCATATATTTGGACCTTAATTTGCTTCCATGTACTCCCATAATTTATTTCATTCATTTGGGTATTTTAAAATTCTATTTCGATCAAACGTCGAATTTGACTCCATCAGTATATTTTCCTAAAATTCCATTTAATTGAGAAATACTCCTAAAATTATTATAAATTCATGATGGACCTTAAAACACCTAAAACTTAAATTCCATGAAAAGAAATCATTTAAAAAAATGTTTGGGGTGTTACAATGGACAAGGTCGAGGCCGTGGTCATGGTCGCTATAATTCATAGAATCGAGGTAATTATAACTGGGCCTCAAACAAGAACAAATGTCATTCTAACAACCAAAAGTTGAATCGCTCGTAAAACATTATCCTGGTGCGCACAGCCACATAACAAAAAGGTTTATGAGAGTGAATGTTACAGATGTGGAATGAAAGGTCAATGGTCTCATACCTGTCGTACGACCAAGCATTTGGTTGACCTTTATCAGGCCTTCATGAAAGGAAAAGATTAGCAAATTGAAACAAATTTTATTGATAGAAAAGACACTATGGATCCTGATGATCCTTTCTTTTATGATGATGGTGTAGTACCTTTGAAACATTTTGATGTTTTTTATTTTTTTGAAGATCCAAGGGGAAAAAATGACTGGGATGGCAATGTGTGCTATGATCGCACATGATTATCCTATTACTATTTTTATGTTATTTTCTTTTCCATACAAATATCTATAATGCGAACTTTGATTTTCTATTTAAATTCTTTTATTTTGAAGATATATGGATCCCTCCCCTCGTAATTGATTAATTATATGCCATATGTCAGTGATGCAATGCCTTGGCCGACCGTACTTCACAACCCACACAATCTTCAAGGTGGATAAGAAAATATATTTTTCAAACTTCACATTAGCTCAATCTAATGTTCATACTATCTTAGGTCCTATTAACTTGATTAAAGGCTCTGACAAAGCCACCATTATTCTACCGTAAGGCACTAAATTGCAAATTGAAGATGCCCTTTATTCTAATAAATCTAGTAGAAATTTACTCAATTTCAAAGATATTCGTCGAAATGGATATCATATTGAAACTATGAATCATGATGCAAATGAGCATTTACTTCCTATTACTTCTATTATCGGGCAAAAAATGTATCTTGGAAATAATTCGTCTCTTTTATCTTGCTATGGGCATCAACAACTATTAGATCTATTGAATCTTTATGTCACATGAACCGTAAGTTCACTGACTCCAATGCATTTTTACTGGGCATGAATGATCAGCATCCCTAATTCCATGATGCAATCAGAGGTTCAAAATTTAATTTGCATCCATTAACAAGTAGATAAATTTTAGTAACTGGAGTAGTTATACTTTTCAGGTTTGCTCCAAAAAGGCAATAATGGTTGCACTTCATCTTTACATAAAGGTTACATTTGAATCCTCCCGCTTTCTAGAACGTATTCAAGGGATATTTGTGGGCCTATTCACCCACCTGCTGGACCTTTCATTATTTTATGGTTTTAATTGATGCGTCCACCTGATGGTCTCATGTATGCCTTCTTTCTAAGAGAGAAATGTTTCTGCCTTGCTGATTATTATTCAAATAATTTGACTCAAAGCACAATTCCCTAATCACCCTATCAAGACAATTCGTCTTGATAATGCTGGTGAATTCTCATCTCAAACATTCCTTGATTATTGTATGTCTATTAGTATAGATGTTCAACATCCTGTTGCTCATGTTCATTCTCGTAATGGTCATAAATCTTTATCAAACGCTCACAATTGATCGCTGTAATTACTGTTTTGAAATCCAAATCGCCTTTATCGCACTTTCGGGACATGCTATTATACATGCCGCAAATTTAATTCGCCTCTCGTCCCAAATTTAATCACGATCTATCACCATTATACCTTGCTAAAGGTTATCAACCTAATATTTCGCATTCAAGGAAGTTTTTGGTTGCGCCTCGCTTATGTTCCACCTGCCTCACACATAGAATCTAAGTTAGGTCCTCAATGCCGCCTTGGTATTTATGATCGCATCTATTATAAATTATATTTGTTAATCTTACAAAGGGAAGTTTTTACCGCTTAATTTATGATTGTACTTTATGAAAATCTTTTCCTGCCATTAGGTGGAGATAAGCCAATTCCAGAAGAATGACGAGAAATTACATGGAATGGTCCTCTTTATCTCACCTTGATCCCCGTACAAAGCAATCTGAACTAGAAGTTCATAAAATAATTCATTTACAAGGTCTTGCGAATCAATTGCCTAACGCTTTTATTGATTCAAAAAAAGTTATAAAATCACATATCTCCACGTAAAATATCCTAGCGTAGGATTGAAATCCCAACAGAAAATTACAAAAAGCAGCATGACAAATGAACCTAAGCCATGATTAAAATGTGGAAGACTCTACGGGCTCCAAAGACAATAAATTCTAGAAAAAAAGCGAAAAGTATATATCTTTATGACTTCGAAGATACAATTGTTAAGCCCTGTGTTTGATGAACAAGTAGCCCCTACGTAGGCAATTCGGGCCAAAGAGTTATCTCTAATGATGTACCCCAAGACATAACAAATGAAAAGATCTCTATCAAATTATATACATGAGGGAAGAATATGGACTCCAAATATCACCCATATGTAATAATGATTTTTCTTTCCAAGTGGCTATGGACATCATAAGAATATGAAGATCAAGAGCTATAAAATGTGAATGAATGTCGACATCAAACGATTGTTGAAATGGAAAGCAATCAAAACATAATTAAGATCATCAAGGAACGAGGTGTTTGGGATCAAGAGTTCAAACACCTACAAATATACAATAAGAAGTTGATATCAATGGGTTCGTATTAAAAAGAGAAATGAGAATAGCGGAAGTATGCGATATAAAGCACGCCTCATGGCCCAAGGTTTCTCACAAAGATCTGAATTGACTACGAGGAGACATATTCTCCCGTAATGGACGCAATCACATCGCGGATATTTGGATAAGTTTAGCGCCCCGTATGACCTGGATATGCGCCTAATATTTGATAAGTTTGCCAGCCTCGTAAGGACCGGATATGCATCTAATGGATGTAGTCACAACATATTTATAAGTGGATCTCTGGGGATGCTAATGTATATATGAAAACTCTAAAGGATTCACATATCAGTCGCAATGAATTCAAAACCACGAGCATGTATTCAATCGTTGCAAAGATCTTATATGGATTAAAACAAATTGGTCGAATGTATAATCGCTTAGTTTCGCATTTTACTCAAAGAAGGGTTACGTGAATAATTCAATTTGTCCATGTGTTTTCATCAAGAAAATAGAAAATGGATTTGCAATAATAGCAGTATATGTAGATGATTTAAATTTGATTGGGACTCCTAAAGAGCTCATCAAAACAACCAACTATTTAAAGAAGGAATTTGAGAAAGATCTGGGAAAACAAGATATTGTCTCGCCTGGGTAGATCGAGTATAGTTTGAATAGTATTGATTCATCAATCAATATAAATTAAAAGTCCTAAAGCACTTTTTATATGGATAAATCACACCCTTAGTTCCCCATGGTTGTTAGGTCACTAGTACCAAAGATCCATTCCGGCCTAATAAGAAAATGAAGAGTTACTTCGTCCTCGCAGCACCATATCTTAGCGCACTTAGGCACTAATGTACCTTGCAAATTATACTCGACCAGACATTGCTTTCTCAGTTAATTTATTAGCAAGATACAACTCAACTCCAACTAAAAGGCATTGGAATGGAATCAAACATATATTGAGATATCTCCGTGGGACAAGTGACATGGGATTATTTTATTCCAAAGCAATGGAACCACAATTACTTGGCTATGCAAATGCAGGATATCTTTCGGACCCTCACAAAGCTTGATCACAAACAGGATATATATTTACTTATGGAAATACTGCAATAAAACTGGAGATCAGTTAAACAAACGATGGTGGCCACCTCCTCTAATCATTCAGAAACACTTGTGATGCATGAAGCTAGTAGAGAATGTGTTTGGTTGAGATCAATGATACAACACATCGAGAATCACGTGGATTATCTTCTCATTAAGAATAATCCAACAATATTATTATAAGGAAGACAATACTACATGTATAGCGCAAATCAAAGTGATGATATATTAAAAGATTCACTACACATTTCACAAAGCTCTTCTACACTCATGAACTTAAAAAAGATGGTGAAATTGATGTGCAACAACTAAGGTCCAATGATAGTCTAGCAAATTTATTTACTAAAGCCCTGCCTTCTTCAACATTCAAGAAACTTGTATGGCAAGTTGGCATGCTCCAGCTTAAAGATCTTCACATTGAAAAGTTGAAGACAATATAGTAATGTCACTACCAGGGGAAGTATGAATAAAGATGTTAGATATTGTACTCTTTTTCCCTTCGTCCAGGTTTTGTCCCACTAGGTTTTACTGGCAAGGTTTTTAATGAGGCAATACTAACAATCTAGTGATGGTCATTCAGGGGGAGTGTTATAAATGATTAACTGATAACTGTGAATGACCACACATTTACCGGTGAATAATTATCAAATAATGGTAGCTCCATATCCCAGTCGGATATTGTCCGCTTTGACCTCAATAGGCCCCACAACTTTAAAACGCGTCAAACTAGGTAGAGGGAGCCCTACAATATAAGGCGCTTGGCAGCGCCGTGTGGGAGCGATGTGGGATCTACAGGATTCACAACACAGCCCCATCGCGACCTGCATGGGCCACCAAATAAGGGTAACTCCATATCCCAGTCGGATATTGTCCACTTTGACCTCAATAGGCCTCACAGCTTTAAAATGCGTCAAACTAGGTAGAGGGAGCCCCACAATATAAGGCGCTTGGCAGCATCGTGTGGGAGCGATGTGGGATCTACAAGATTCACAACATTTAGGTTTTTATTAATAAAAATATTTATACATGTTTATTCATTAATTTAAATCTCTCTATAAATATTTTTAAATTTTTATAATCATTAAAATAATATTTTAGGTTTTATTAATATAAACATGTTATATGTATTTCTATATTTGTAATAAGTTTTTTATTTATTATCATGTTGTAATGCCCAAAATACCCTACCGCTTTTATAACATATCCGTGGTGTAAAATAAATTAAATTATATTTTTTCCTGGGCTGCTTAAATGGGTAAAATCGAAAAATGATAAAAACCAGAAAATTTTACAGGAGCCAAATAAATTTGGTAGAAAATGTCAAATGAAGATCTAAGGGTCATAAATGAGCAATGTAAGTGCCAAAGTACAAATAAAATGAAATGAAGTAGAAATAAAAGTGAAATGAGACTTTAAAATGAGAAAAATGAGAAAAAGTCAATTATTGTGCTAGCCAAACATGGCATTACACATGACATGAGAATAAAGACCAAAATTGACTATGGAATGCCCATTTGGGCATTCACGTTTTTAAGATGAGGTAGGGCTTGGGAGAAGAAGGTATTTTTTGTGTGTTTCTCTCAATTCTTCGTCTATCTTTGTTCAAGCAAGAAGGAAGAGAATATTTGAAGAAATCTAAGATAAGAAAATTAACCCTAACTCCCTCTTTGATGATTTTGGATTCGGGGAAAAACCTTAACCTTATGTAAAGGTGATTTTGATTGGTTGTAGATCAATTTTGGAGTTTTTTTGGGTTAAGTTTCAAAGTTCTTTTGGGTTAGGATTGATTTTGAGGAATTTTTGTATAAAGGAAATGATGAAGTTTCAAAGGAGTTGCTGTCAAAAAAATTTCAAAACCCCTGTTTTTGTTTTGGCTATAAGTTAAGTTATAATCATCCAAATTGAGTGATTCCAATTGGTAAAGAACCATAAGAGTAAGAGCTGAAAATTTATAGAAGGTACTAGGAGAAAATTGTAGTTCTAAGGCTCCCGAAGATGGGCTTAAATGTTAGTTTTGGGTAGTTGACGGGTATGCTCTGTTTTAGGTGTAGTTGTGGTGTTTTGATCGTAAGTTGAGTTTCACCTATCCAAATTGAATGATTCAAAATTCTAGATAAACTAGACTTCAAGGGAAATAATTTACTTGAAGGAAGTGAATGCAATTTGAAACCCCAAAGTGCCCATAAATCCGCAATCAAAGTGGAGCTATGTGCAAGAACAATCTGATTATGCTTTGCAAATTAGAGTAGTCTTGATGTAAAATGCAATAACTTGAGTTTTGGTAATCCAAATTGGATGATTCAAATTGGAGAAGAAACCTTAGAACCATAGCTTCAAATGAGTAGAAGGAACCATTACAAATTTATGGAGTTAAGACCCCTAAAATCAGGAATAAGAGTATGTAACTGAGTGAGTCAAGTATTACCGACCTCACTTTGGCATTAAATGCCACTCGAAATTGGGTGATCCAAATGAGATGATTCCACCTGGCGTAAAAGACTCATAGAGATATCATTTTCTTGAAGAAATCATGAGCAAAATATAGCTAAAAGGTTTTTTCTTGACCCAAGAATGGGATTCCAAGAATAGGAATCGAAGAGCGACAACCTTTTCGGGTTTGTTCTTCACACTTCCTTGTTTCGGTTTTGTGTTTTGTGTTTTGTTTGAAAAAATAAATCTAAAAGGTTTTATATGAATATGCATGTGTTCTTCGTTTAAGCCATAAATGAATTGGTTTTTTCTCCACTTCTCTATTTCTAAAATGTTTGAAGGATTATGAAATAAGTGGATTTATTGAAATGAATTGCGTATAAATTGCATATTGATTTGTTTTAAATTGATTTGATGCAACTGATTCTTAAATGAATTGTACATGAAAATTGCAATTTTAGTATTGGAAACCAAGTATTTGGATATAAATGTATATACACTATTGTAAATTGATTTGAATGATTTGAGTGTCCTTAATAGAATGTTAAATGTTAAATTCAAGTTAAGGATAGATTGGTTTACCAATAAGGATCAAATGAGTTGTACTGTGCCGAACGTAATGATGTGTCACTCCGATTAGTAAATTTCTAAAGGGATGCGATCAGAGTGTTCACGAAATGATTTTTAATAACCAGTCAGCAGCCCAGCTAAACCGTACTATGTTATAAAACCTTTTTTATACCGACCTGCAGCCCAACAGGACCATGCCGGTGATTCGTTATCCTATGCACTAAAAGCATAGGTTAAATTCGCTTAAGGGAAAAATAAAAAGAAAATTGTGAAATGCATGATTTGTATTTGAATGATTTATTGCATATGAAACTTCATGATTGAAATGACCAATGAATTGTAATTTGAATGTATGTTAAATGAAAATATACATATATGCATTGTACCGCATTGGTCATTGAAAAAATTATACAAAGGCATTGATTTAGAAAAATGCATGATTTACTTAAATTGAAATGAAGAGAGAACTGTATAGAACCACTAGGCATGAAAATGCTTAACGCGTTGTTTTATCATCGCGCAAGTGCCAAGTGAATAGACCACAGCCGATTCGTAGTCAACGCCTAAGGCTCTACTGAGTTGAAGTAAAGCTCAACCTGCTCATGAAATATATTTGACACTTTGTACAAACTCTGATTTTGTTTCATAAATATTTTATATTGAAAACGGCTTATAATGCCGTAATGTATAAAGGTGGTAAATGGACTAAATGGGCATGTAATGCCATATTTAATGGAAAATGTGTATTGAAAAAAAAATGATGGGCCCCCTTTAAGTCAATTAGTATATAAGTACAAATATATTTTCATAAAGATAAATATCCTTTACAAAATGAGCATTAGAAATGTGTTTTATTGACAAAAGAAAAAGGAATTGGATTTGAAAAGAGGACCGCATCCCGATCCCGCTTTGCCTCCGGTCGAAGCCGTGCATGTGCACGAAATAGTCACATTTTTAGTGGTCGAGCCTAGGTTTAGGCATTCTACAAAATGATTTTGAAATTTTTGTAAACGATTTTGAAATTGTTTACGATATTACTGTGATTTGCATATAAGGTGACTTGACTTCATGTGGATCCTCATTGCCTTAATAGGTAAGCATGGAAAGTTCAGCCCCAATAGAAGTCTATAAAGATTGTCCCCATTGTACATGAGAGTATGAGTTTTATGGGAGATTTGGACCTATTGCCATTTCAGAGTTTGATGTGATATCGGGATGGATTGGTTGTCTCAACACCAAGTGGTAGTTGATCAGTAGGGAAGGAAGAGAGCGACCTAAAGGACACCGAATGGCAGGAAGTGATTCTTTATCGGGGCGAGAGGCCGAACCATTTCACGTGATATCCACCACTACCGCTAAACGATGGTTCTGGGTGCAGTGTGAAGCTCATCATGTGAATAGGTGGATTGATACGAAAAAGGAAAAGTTTCACCTTGACCCGATGTCCCCTGGGCGCTTAGTGATTATCCCATGCTCTGCAGAGGAGTTGCCACAGATTGCCCACATAGAGATCGAAGTTCGCAATCATGTCGTCGTGAGTGCCACTCCTGGCATCCATTACACCATACCTAATGGCCTCGTGGAGCGTTAAAAGAATTGAAACTTAGTTGTGCTAGAATCGTTAGAGAAAGGATTTATTCATCCGAAGCTTATCACCACAGAGCTTCAGTATTTTGTTAAAAAGAAAGATGGTATGTTTCAGTTTATGTGTTACCATAGGCAACTCCAACAAAATGACAATGAAGAACAAATGATCCGCTACCCAGAGATGACTCGCTCGACCAACTGAAAGGTGCAAGTTTCTTTCAAGATCGACTCATGACCGTAGTATCACCATTGAGAATTAAGGATACGGATGTGCATAAGACAACATTTAGAACACGGTATGGACATTATGAGTTCCTTGTAATCCCTTTTGGGTTGACAAATGCACTGGCGATTTCATGGACTTAATGAATCGTGTTTTCGACCGTATGTAGATCAGTTTGTCGTGGTTTTTATAGATGACATCCTTGTGTATTCAAAGGATCATAAAGATCATGATACACACCTTCGATTAGTGCTAGAAACCTTGAGAAAGGAACAATCATATTTCAAACTGAGAAAATGCGAATTTTGGTTGAGAGAAGTGTCCTTCTCGTGATTACACATTACTGGAAGAAGGAATCTCTGAAAGTGGATCCATAAAGGAAAATAGAGGTGATTATTGAACGGAAACCACCAAGAAATGTCACTTTAAGTGTGTAGTTTCAGATTGGTGTTGGCCACATGTAAGGCTCGTTAAGGGTTTTCATGATCACGCCTGATGACAAGATCGTCTAGAAGAATGTGAGATTTGAGTGGGAGTGAAAAGTGTCAAGCCAGTTTCTTTGAAGTTGAAAGCATTCTTAACCGAGGCACCTAGTTTCATTTAGCCGACCTAATACTCGTGAAAGAATACGTGATTTTTAGTGATGCTTCATTAAATGGACTTGGATGTGTCCTTATGCAAGAGGGTAAAGTGGTAGCTTATGCTTCAAGGCTGTTGAAGCCACATGAAAAGAACTACCCTACGCATGATTTGGAATTGGATGCCATTGTGTTTGCATTGAAAATTTGGAGATACTGTATTTATGGAGAAAAGTGTTTCATCAACACCAATCATAAAAGTCTTAAGTATTTGCCCTCGCAAAGAAAGCTTAACTTGAGACAACGTAGATGAATGGAATTTGATCGGTTATCATGATCAGGTGATCGACATCATGTCGGAAGGCCAATATAGTAGCAGATACTCTGAGTAGAAAGTCAATACAAGCTTCGAGCATTGAATGTTTATTTGTCATTATTAGACGACGGTGCAATGGTGGCAGAATTGCTAGCAAAACCGGATTTGTTAAATCAAGTGCTCGAGGCATAAAATAATGATAAGAAAATTGCATCAATTGTAAATCATAATAGAGTGGGGAAAGAAACCAGCTTTACAAATAAATATGATGGATTCAGATTATCGAGATCAGGCTCAGGAAAATCTAATGATGCATGAATCAAGAAACCATCCCCCGAAGAGGTACAATGGATTGTTCCATACAATTCCTTAGTGGCACAAAGATGTATCAAGGATTTAAAGATTTATATTGGTGGTCCGAAATGAAAATAGATGTTCTGAATTTGCACCAAGGCGGCGTATTGGAAAAGGAAAAGTCGAACACGTCTTTGGGACGTTACGCCATCAAGACAGTCCGAACGGAAATGGGACTCGAATCATGTAATGATTGTGGGTCGTTACCATGGATGTTAAGAAAGCGTAAGATTCAGCCTGCTAGACCGATTAACTAAGTCAACTCACTTCCTACCAGTGAGAACTGACTATTCACTTGACAAGCTGGTAGAGCTTTACATAAAAGAAATAGTTCTGGCTATACTGATTCTTAACATCGATCATTCTCGTATAGAGATCCGAGGTTTACCTCGAGATTTTGGGGAACCTGGAAAGCAGGCTTGGGCACTTCGACCGAATTTCAAAGATGCACGGACAATTGGAAAGAGTGATCCAAGCGGTCGGGAAGATGCCTAGAAGCCGTGCGTGATCGACCAGCAGGGTAATCGGGATAGACACTATCCCCAGTCGGATTTGTGTACAACAATACTTCCAAATGCCGAGTATCGGAATGGTGCCCAAGTGAGGCTCTCACTCGAAGAAAAATGTCACGTAACACCATCAGGTTTGACCAAGTTAAGCTTGAGAAGCATAATCGTCCCGATGATTCAAGAAACCGAGGGAAAAGTGAAAATGATTAGAGAAAGATCGAAGTGGCCACTGATGTAATAAAAAATCCTACATAGACATGAGAAGAAAGGATATTCGATATGAGATCGGGCGAAAATGTGTTTTTCAAAGTATCGCCAGCAAGGTAATGAGGCTCGGGGAAGGCGGCAGCCGAGCCTTAGTTCATCGGGCCCATACGAGGTGATGAGAAAGTGGGTCCAATGGCATACAGATTAGCTTTACCTCCAGAGTTGGAAAAGATTCATAATGTTTACCATGTGTCAATGTTGAGGAGGTACAGGTCAAACCCATTGCATGTAGTCTCTTCGGAGACGATTGAGCTTAGATCGGATTTAACGTATGAAGATGGAGCCGCAGAGATCTGGCTCGAGAAGCAAAGAGTCGTGGTGCAATTCCATTGGAAAGTGTTGTGTGGAGAACCACAAGACCAAGGAAGCCACGTGGGAGCCGAAGAAGTTATGTGAGCAACAAATACCTCAACTATCTGATGAAGGTAATTTCAAGGACAAAATTCTTTTGGCGAGTGGGGAGAGCTGAAATCTTTCCCTCGTAAAATACCTTAATGCTTTATAACATGTTCTAGAGTAAAATAAATTAAATTATACTTTTTCCGGCATTTAAATGGCTAAAACAAAAAATGATAAAAAACCTAGAAATTTCCATAGAGCCAACATATTTGGTAAAATTTCAAATGGGGACTTAAGGGTCAAGTAAATGAGTATGAGTACCAAAGTATAAATGAAATGAAATGAAGTGGAAATGAAAGTGAAATGAGGCTTTAAAATGAGAAAAATGAGAAAAATGAGAAAAATGAGAAAAATGAGAAAAATGAGAAAAGCCAATTAATTTGTTAGCCAAACACGACATTACACATGACATGAGAATAAAGACCTTCAGTGGTTCATAGAATGCCCATTCGGGCATTCATGTTTTTGAGAGTGTATGCAAAGAGAGTGAGATAGCCTGGGGAGAAGAAGGTATTTTTGGGTAGTGTTTCTCTCCATTCTTGGTCTATCTCTAGTCTGCCAGCATGAAGAAGATTTGAAGAGAGCTATAAAAGAAAACTAACTTCTAACCCCTGCTAATGATGATTTTAGATTTGGGGAAAACCCTAACCTTATGTAAGGTTATTTTGATTGGTTAGAGATCAATTTTGGATTTGTTTTGGGTTAAGTTTCAAACTCTTAAGCTAGGATTGGTTTTGAGGAATTTTTTGTATAAAGGAAATGATGAAGTTTCAAAGGAGTTGCCGTCAAAAAATTTCAAACCCCTGCTTTTGTTTTCTTAGGCTATGTTATTATAATCATCCAAATTGAGTGATTTCAATTGTTAAAGAACCACAAGAGCAAGAGCTACAAATTTATAGAAGGTAACAGGAGAAAATTGTAACTCTAAGGCTCTCAAATATGGGCTTAAATGTGAGTTTCGGGTAGCTAATGAGTATGCTCTATTTTGGGTGTAGCTGTGTGTTTCAGCTATAAGTTGAGTTTCACCCCATCCAAATTGAATGATTCAAAATTCTGTGTAAACTAGAATTCAAGAGAAATAATTTACTTGAAGGAAGTGTATGCAATTTGTAACCCCAAAGTGCCCATAAATATGTCAATGTGGTGCTATGTGCAAGAACAACTGGAGCACGTTTGCAAATTAGAGTAGTCCTGGATGTAAAATGCAAATAACTGAAGCTTTGGATTCAAATTGGATGATTCCAATTGGAGAAGAAACCTTAGAAGCATATATTCAAATGAGAAGGAACTATTATCAATTTATGAAGTTAAGACCCCTGAAATCGAGAATAACAATAGGTAATCGAGTGAGTTGGGCATACCGACCAGTTTGGCATTAAATGCCGTAACTTGAGTTTGGGTGATCCAAATGAAATGATTCCAATTCCTACAGAAAATAGACTCACAGAGATATCATTTTCTTAAAGGAAGCATCTGCAAAATATGGCTCATGTGTCCCTAGAAAATTTTTCAAGTGAAGGTGTATTGGGTAGACATCAACCCTAACCAAAAATCCTAGAATGCACAACTGATTTTTTTTCAGGTTTTTCTTGATAGCGACATTTGTGATGGATTAGGGGTTGGCACGCGGAAGCTTGACCCACGACTGGGCGCCTCCTCCTTTTTTAAGAATAGGAATCGAAGAGCAACAACCCTTTGTAGTTTGTTCTTCACACTTCCTTTCTTGTTTCCGCTTTGTGTTTTCGTTTGACAAAATAAATCAAAAAAGGTTTTATATGAATTATGCATGTGTGCTCCATTTGAGCCATAAATGAATTGGTTTTTCTCCACTTCTCTCTCTCTATTTCTAAAATGTTTAGTTGATTAAGTGAAATAAATTGGATTTATTGAAAGAATTACGATAAATTGTATATTGATTTGTTTTAAATTGATTTGATACAACTGATTGTGGAATAATTGCAGCTTCATGAAAAAAATCAGATGAGTATTGGAAAACCAAGTATTTGGATATAAATGTATATACACTATTGTAAATTGATTTGAATGATTTGAGTGTCCTTAATAGAATGTTAAACGTTAAATTCAAGTTAAGGATAGATTGGTTTACCAATAAGGGTCAAATAAGCAGTACTGTGCCGAACGTAATGATGTGTCACTCCAATCCGTAGCCTAGCGAAACAGTATCAATAGTGTTCACGAAATGATTTTTAATAACCATTCAGCCAGGCTCAAATGGACCAGACTGCGGTTATAAACCCTTATACCGGCCTATAACCTAGCTGGACCATGTTGGTGATTTGTTATCCTATGCACCGAAAGCATAGGTTAAATTCACTTAAGGGAAAAATGAAAAGAAAATTGTAAAATGCATTATTTGTGTTTGAATGATTTATTGCATATGAAACTGCATGATTGAAATGACCAATGAATTGTAATTTGAATGTATACGAAATTAAAATATACATATATGTATTGTACCACATTGGTCATTGAAAAAATTATACAAAGGCATTGATTTAGAAAAATGCATGATTTACTTAAACTGAAATAAAGAGAGAACTGTATAGAACCACTAGGCATGAAAATGCTTCGCGCATTGTTTTATCATCACGCAAGTACCGGTTTCAATGCACTGCCAGCCGATTCCGCAGTCAGCCAAGGTCTCACGGTTGAAGTAAAGCTCTAATCCTAATGCTCATGAAATATATTCACACTTTTGTACAAACTCTGATTTTTTGTTTCATAAATATTTTGGTATTGAAAACCCAGCTTTATAATGTCGAGTGTATAAAGGTGGTAAATGGACTAAATGTGGGCATGTAATGCCATATTTAATGGAAATGTGTATTGAAAACAAAACGATGGGGCCCCTTAAGTTGAATTAGTATATACAAATATATATTTTCATAAAGATAGATATTCTCTTTTACAAATGAGCATCGAAAAAATGTGTTTTACTAACAAAAGAAAAAGGAATTGATTCGAAAGAGGACTCGCGTCCCAGATCCGTTCGCCTCCGTGTCGAGTCCTGGGTCGGGTGCATTGTGACACCCCCAAAACTCGAGGGTCCCACACCACCGCCAACCTTACTAAACCCGTGTATCTTCATATCATGAGACCCATACTGTGAGTACAATGACTAATAGGTCCATCATCCATACTGGTCCATACTCAAGCATAAGACCATACATTTTAGAGATCCAAGAGTTACATCACTCTTAATACTGGGCCAAAACATATATTAAAACTAGTTCGCTCTAATATATACACAAACAAGAATCAAGGCCACAAATCGAATCTCGCTCATAATCCCGCCCCATGGAGCGTCGTCGGGTTTATACCCGAAAGGGGGGGTCCCGCGACAAGGTGAGCTAACGCCCAGTAGAGATAAATCCTACTGTTGACTGGATCAGAGTATGTACACAAGTGTATAACATCATCACCTAAGGACTATTATCTAATCCCCGGCAACAATACCATAAGACTCGTTAAGACTACATCAATAAATTGTTACGGATCAAAACACCTATTCAAATTTGAGACTTATTACCCAAGGACTATTGTCTAACCCTCGCAAATAAACCATTAAACTTGAGTGTGAGTTTCTTTAAGTATCACTTGATTAAAAGATATTTTTATAAGAATAAACCATTGTGGTTTTGATCCAAGATACCGTAAAGTGCATAAAATGCACAAGTAATAAAATGGATTTAAGTCCGTATATCGATCCTACGTAGAGATCTCAAGAATTTTTCAATCAACTACCCCAACTACTTAAGCTCCATACTATTTGACGATAATACGATAGTGAGACTTGCTTCAAAGCTTGAAATGAATGATGTAAGAAAAATGGATGAACAATAAATGAATTGAATAAATATCAAAATAAATAAATTTAGATTTGACAGCTTATCTCTAAAGAAAACATTGAATAATCAGCTATTGTGAAGAATCAATTCCTAATAAATCAGACCGTGACTGGGTTTTCTCGAACTACGATCTTTAAAACTTAGTCCAAGAATTCAATATAAGCAGGACTCGATCTCTCCCATACTCACGCTCATCTCACCTTAACTGCTTTCCCGAACACGTGGGGTAAAATAACTACTTTTAAAACTAGTCGCTTTGTTCAGGTATATTTTTCTTTTCAATACTATACCCACAACAATGGACTGCACTGAGCTCCTTCAAGTGAGTCATTGCCGAGGTCGCACTATACTCGTTCCTCACCCTCAAAATTAAACAATTTTACCTTCCTCGATGATCCTTGCTAACACTCCGGATCGAATTCAATTATTCGAATTGAGGCGAACCTCCTTCACTTTAAATTTCATATAACCATTCAACTCATTCCCTAAGCAAGCGAGAAGAGGGATGTATTGATTTAAATATACGCAGCGCATTAGATCAGCACACGTTCAAATACCTTCCCGAAATTGTTTACTTTCGTGAATGCTTCCGTGTCACCCGAGGGCCTCCCTGAAATCGAAATAAAAACAACCTCGTTATGGGTACAAGAGACTCGAAATTGGGATCAATTCCAAGAACACGCAAACCAAGAAGTCGACGAACATCCGGTTCGGCCGATATGAATGAAATACCGCAGGAAAGATTATTTCTCGGCCAATAACGTTAATTCAAATGGAAGCCGGGTTTCTAAATTACTCGATTATACCATACATCAAGCTTGCCGATCAAGAAAACCATCAGAATCGAACTCGGGTGTTCGAATCCTGTAATTTGTCCGAATTAACAAACTGCATGCAATTTTAAGAAATATACATCTACATTCGCCTCTAATCCTTGGCGCCTAAACGCTCAAATCCAAATTAGAACGAAATACACACTAATCTAATCTAAAATAAAATGGAAAGAAAAACGAAAACAAAAGAAAGAAAAGAAAAGAAAAGAAAAGAAAAAATAAAAAAAATACAGGAGCCTTCAGCAACCCAGATCTCTCTTTCAAGTCGCCAAGAGCCGCTTCCATGGGTGTGAGCTTCGTATTTATGTGGTTCTCAAGTCACCCTAATTCCAATGCGCCTACCCCAATGGACTCGCTCCATGTTACTGCCTTGTCGCGACCTCAAAGCCCTTGTCGCTAGATATCGCTTAGTTTGGCACTTGTTGCAAAGATTTATCGCGAAGTCATGATATTCTTTATTTTCTTGCAAGCATCTTATGTCGCGACAAGGAATCAATGTCGCGACATCAACCTTATTCTCTCGCGAACCTTAAATGATGTATTTCGATGTCGCGACATCAATCTTTGTCAGCGACATCACTCTATGGCTCCACAGTTTTAACCGTTTGCCTAATGTCGCGATTATCGATCTCTCAATGTGCGGTCAGCCCATGTCTTCGCAGCCCTTCAACTTTACAGATTTCGATGTCGCGACATCGATCTCTCTTGTCGCGACATCAACTTAGTCTCCGAGGTTTAACCGGGTGTTCCCGATGCTTTAATTTCAACCCTTGTCGTGACAGCTAGCCTAATGTTTTTGAAGCTTTCCATCGATGGTTCCTGGATGTCGCGACATCAATCTCTCACGCGGCTATCAACTTTAGGAACTTAACTTGAATCGGTATCTTTTCTTATGTCGCGACATCGATCTCTTGTCGCGACATCGCCTTAAGCCCTCGTAACCTTCAATCGAGTTTCGGCGTCGCGACATCAATCCCTTGTCGCGACATCACTTTATGGAATTGCAGCTTTCAACCGAGCAAGTCTCATGTCGCGACCTCGATCTCTTGTCGCGAAGATCGACATGCCCCTGCAGCCTTAAACCTGTTGCTGGGTGTCGCGACGCGCCCGTCGCGACTACAACCTAAATCACATTAGTTTCATCTTTTCAAACCTATCATAGCTGGCCAAGGTGCTTCTCCTTGTCACGACCTCCATCCCTTGTCGAGACGATCTTCGCTTCGCGACATCACGATGTTTGTCGCGACATCATTTCTTAAGTCTCTCGGGTTAGTCTTCAGCCATTTACATTAAATGTCTGTCGCGACTTCGCATCAAGTTTCCTTCGAATTTTCCCGATGTCGCTAATTCGCATAATTCAGACAATGTGCAAGCCCAAAACTCCGCAACATTAGTTACCCAAATTAGCTTTCATTTCGCCTCGGGTATTTTCTCAGATTTACCCAATCGATTGCCATTTTTCATCGCTTTTTCTTCTTCTTTCACACTCCCTCGCTAATAACAAATCGGGTGAGTTTCTTCCATAATTCCTCGCATATTAATTATTCCTTTCTGATGAAAATCAAACGTAAAACGGATTAAAAAATAGATGACTCCTCAAGCTCATAAAACTCCCCCAAACTTAAAGTTTTGCTTGTCCTCAAGCAAAAGAAAGAAAGAATTGTTTGTCCTCAAACAAAAAGGACATTTTTTTGTTCTGTCTTGTAGTAATAGTCAATTTTGGTTGAAATACAAGAATGCATTGTTTTCTGTGACATCTAACTTCAAGTCCAAATTAAGGTTAGTTTTTTAATCTTTATAGTATACAAACTAAATTGTTGAAATTGTTTTACAAACCACATAATCATTAGATCCCTCAATAATAGATTATTTTCCTTCTCATCTTCTCATACTCGAGTCACTTAACTCCCTAAAGTCCTTCATGCTTTGATTGCTTCCATATTTCCAAATTCCACAGTTTGTTTTTCATATTGATCTCCACTAATGTAGGTGATTTCAAATTCTTCAAGATCAATCAGGTCTTTTGGGCTTATATTGTTAGTTTGGGTAATGGGTAGGATGGAAGGAATTTTTAGGTTAAGATTACCCTGAACCTTTTCTCTCCTCTTCTGCCCTTTCTTTCTTGTAGTTTCTCTAATAAACTCCCCTAAACTTCATGTTTGGGACATTTCTTTGATTTCTTCAATTCAGAACTGTATGCCCCCTATTTCTCACTTGTAATTCAACTGGGGAAATTTCCTTTGTTTGTCACAATTCAGGGATAGTGCAATGTTTTAACTTTTTAGGCTTCTAAATACTCTTAGCTAACTGGGGTTAGTAGCTCCCATACCATGGCATTAGGTACTAGTGTTGAAACACCCCTAAGAACTTAATTGTTCAAGAGAGTTAGGGCCACAAGATAAAACTTATCCCTATGCTTTCTTTTCTATCGTGATTTTCTCTCGCCTTTGCCTTTTCTTTTCATTTCCCTTATTTCTTTTATTTTCCTCCTTGAGTTCCTCAAACCCATACTCCCCCAAACTTCATTTCTTTCTTCCTCCTTGAACTCCCTGCAATCATAGGTTCTTTAATGAATGATTGATTTCTTAGATTGGTCAGGGTTTCTACTTGTTTATTCTTTTTGAAAACTAAAACTTGTCGGGCTCAATTTCTAACTAAGGTGTATGCATCGCCATGAATGTGATGACTAGAATGGCTCAAACTATCCAAGAATGGCCCGTGACTACTTTTGTCACCGTATCACCTAGAATTTCGCCTCTCAATCAATAATCTTAACAAATTCTGTAATTGATCAACAAACTTGTGACTAACCATAAGGATTGTATTGACTCGCTTTTTGCTTGATGAGTAGTTAAATTACTCTGAGATTCAACAAGTCCCTTAACTTATTGTCTGTACCACAAACTCAAAATATGTCTTGTTCCTTCTATCAGATACCTTCCTCATTCGACTTATCGGGCTAGGACTTAAGTCACTTTCGTGACTTCAGTTTCAATCAAACCTGTATTCATTTGGCCCTATTCTACATTTCCTCAAATTTTATTCTAATCTAACTACCATTCAATTCATCTCAATATATCTCTCGCCAGCTTTTATTCTCAACTTCAATTCCTACTTTATTTTCCCAACTATGCAAACCACAAAGCAACAATAAAATTTTAACAAACCAAAATAACACAACAATTCATTTCAAATTTATCATTTTATTTCGATTCAATTAAAAATGTTGACACACAGCATGGGCTTGAAGGTAAAGGAGGTCAATTAGAAGAAGTCTATCTCTTTTCTTTCGGGAAGCATAAAGAAAGATATTGGGTGGGGGATCTAAGTCTAGTGGTGGTATTCAACGAGCCGTGAATGGAGGGAATTTCATTTCTCTTCTTTCCTTTCTTTCTGGGCTTCTTCTCAACTTGATCTTCAATAGAAGATCCTATCGAGAGATCAACCTTCTTGTTTATCTCATCTTGTCTCTTCCCCAAGCCATTCATTATGTTTTCCATTTCAGTCATTATTTCCAAAATTTGGAAAGATCGTTGTTAATCAAATCCAAATTTTCTGAAATTCCATTCTCTTCTCGCCTCGTAGGATCTGTTATCGCTTCTCGTCTCTATCATCCAAATTTTTATTCTCAAAATCTTTTTAGAGACTTGTATAAAATTTGAATCCCTTTATTTGTTCTCCCAATTCGCTTCCCGTCGCTCTTTTCTTCATGATGGTTGAGTCGGTGAATCACGCCTCAAACTCACTGCTATAAAAGAATCATGACTCGGGCCTTGAGTTTCAGAGAAGATCGCGATCTCTTTCCTCTTCATTCTCAAGTCCTCTTTGTCAAGAACCTCTTTCATCCGTTTCTTCTCTTCTTTCGCCTTCTTCCCATCGTTGGATCTCTTCTTTTAACTCTTTTCATAAACCCTTCTCGAATTCTTGGCTCGTACATTCCACTCTTTTCCTTTCTTCCATCTTTTCTCGTATGGCATCGGGAGGACTCCATTATTGAATTGTTCTCTTGTTCTCCCCTTGAGCTTTCTCCCTTCTCTTTGAATGTTTTGTTTTGCATAGGGGGAGAACTAGCTAAGGGGATGGAGAAATCTAAGGGGCTTCTTTCATCCTGCCCTTCATTGTCTGCAAATGAAAGTATTATTTCGAGGAGGATTTTCCTGGTTCTCTTGTTTCATGCTTGAGCTCTTCTCTTGTTTAAATCAAACACCCCTTTTTCTTATTTCTCGGGTCCTTGCTCACTCCTCGCAAGTAGGAGGAGGTGGACGTCATGTGGACTTCTCTTCTTCTCCTGTGACTCCTTCACCCCAAATTTTAAACATAAAAACAATTTATTGTTGTCGGGTGAGGGATCATCCCTCCTTATTTCCTTCATGGTACCCTCAATATAGAATCTTCAATTACTACTCCTACATCGAGCCTCAGACTCCCTCTCACTGCATACATTATTGCTTCCTCAAGCCTCTCACTCGTGCACACATGCTCGTTTGAACCAAAACAAGAGGCCAAGAAATAGAACCATACCTTTAGCCTCCTCATGAGGCTTCCCTGCTCGTGGTTTTTTGGTCCCTCCTTCCCCTTGTCTCACAGCTTTTCTCACAAGTGAGCTTTCGGTAATCTTTTCAAAATTGGTTTTCTCTAAGAGCTAACTGGGACCTACGCTTATGCCCCGCCATTCCATGTGCTTCTCATATGGCCTCGCTCCATATGGTACCCATACTTCCCGACGAACACAAGGTTGTGTCTTCCTACCTACCTCAGATTTGAATAAAATTCTTTCACCACCGTCGTTAGCCCGATTGATGAGCGCAGAAGTTTCCCAACCTCTTGTCCATCTCCTCAAAGGGGTACTGTGGTTTCTGAATCTTCTTCTCGCTACGAACCCCTTGAAAGTTACATAGTGCTTCTTCCAGCTTGAATAAGCCTTCGATACAAAATCTTCTACTTCTTCTTTCTCTTACTCTTCTTTTCCCTTTGTCTGCTCTTCTTCGCTTAAACCGCCGGTACCTCCGGGTGCTTCAGGCATCTCTTCCAACTGGCTCTTCCCGTTTGATTTCTTCCTTCCGGCTGCATATTCCTCCACGATCTCTCCCTGTGTTGGGTGGACTAGGTTTGAGGTTCTCACCCATTTGAAACTAAGGAAAGTTTTCCTGAGTCCGAGAGCTTAGCCTTCGTGAATCAGAATCGAAGGAAGTGGAGGGACGAAGGCTTCGGAGAGTGGAGCCAAGTGGAAGAAGTTCTCCAACGCTTGCACTAATCAAGTTTTTGTGGGCTACTTATTGTTTTAGATAAATTGCATGTCGTGACTTCAATGCAAAGTTGAAATTATATGTTGTCATTAAAATTAGCAAAATTTAAACTCGGCATTAACCGTAATTTCCAATGATGTCGCAACATGTAAAATTTCGTCGCGACATAATCAACTTTTTTAGTGGAATAAGTCAGTCCTCGCTACGACAAAGAATTATTTCCTCTATGTATGATGATGTCGCGACAACTCCCTCTAGAGGAATCGCTTTTGTCGCGACTCTGCCTTTTCTTCCTTCAATATCGACCGAGCTCGCCACATCAATCTTCGTCGCGAACTAATCAAGATTTTGCCTTTTATATTTAAATGTTTCTCCTGAACAGAGGGTTTTTCATTCTTTATCAACTCTCAATTCCTCAAAGATCAACAATCACCACGCTAGCTTCACACATGTGGGTTCAATTAAATTTTCACAAAATTTGTATAGTGGGAAAAGAATGCTTCCCTTCTCGTATCTCCTCCCGTGAATTGCCGGAGTCGCTCCCGAATCGTTCTTCTCTCATTTCCTCGCATTTTTGCACAAGCACTCTAAGAACATTTACTTAAAGGATTTGATTACACTTTTAATTACTTCTAGATTTCCAAATAGTCACTATATAAAATAAAACTTTAGAGAAAATCAAAGTGAATTCTAAATAAAATTCAAAATTAGAAATTGAAAGTCTTGTCATTTCCCATCGCGTCGCTTTGAGTCCTGGGCCTGGACTTGTTGTTTGGTTCTTCTTCTTTCTAGATAACTCGCCGAGCTCTTCCATTCCTTCCTCCCCGCTAGATAGTGTCGCCTTGTCCATTAACTTTGAATTCTTCTCTAGTATCGTCCCACTATCGCCCAAATGTAATACTGACACCACCGGTGGTAATGGCCCAATCTACTTGATTTCAACTTTCCCGAAACAATTTCGCCTAGAATTAAACAAGAGGAACCTATTCCCCCGCTTCTCCGAACTTCTTTCCTCAGATCCTTTGATCATGCCATTTCTTTGTCTTATCCTCAGATCTTAACACATTATCATAGGCTTCATTTCTCAATTTTTCCAATTCGCATGCGCTTGGAATAATCTCTTCCCTCGCAGCTTTAAAATCGAAGTTCAACTTCATGGCCTACATTAAGCCTCAGATTCCAATTCCAGAGGTAGGTGACATGGCTCGCCAAAACAATTTCGTATGGGGACATTCCAATGGGAAGTTTTAGGCGCGCTCAGAAGCCCCAAAGTGCATCATCAAGTTTGAAGACCAATCCTTCCCTCGCTGAGCTCACACAAATTTTTTTCAAGTATTCTTTAATCTCCCCGTTTAAATTTCTCGTCATTCATGGGTTCTGGATGATAAGATAGACTCATTACATGCTTGATCCCATACCCGCCATGAGTTTTGCAATATTTTGTTTGCAATGACTTCCCCATCACTAATGATAGTTCGTGTTCCAAATCTACTCAAAAATATTTTTCAAGTAAAGAAGCCTCACCACCGTATTAGCATCATTCCCTGGACAAGCCACATCTTCCACCCATTTGGAACATAATCAACTGCTAGCGCATGTATGGTTCCCAAATGATGGTGGGAATGGTCCCATAAAATCTATTCCCATACATCAAAGATTGCACCACCATTATACCTCTTAGGGCATTTACTGCGATATTTCCCAATCTTTTGGCATCTATCACAATAATTTCACTCCACTCAAAGACACCCTCGAAGATGGCCAATAAAACCCGGGGATTGAGTATCTTATGAGTCGTTTCTTTCTCCGAAAAATGACCCCCATATGACGATGCATGGTATCTATCTCGACTTTGCCTCTGTTCATTTTCCGCACACATTTTCTTATTATCATGTCAAGACCTCTTTAAATAACAAAGTGGATCATCCCAAATATAATACCTCGCCGTCGCTTGAGTTTTCTTCCTCGTTGGTAGTCGACCTCAAGGAATTACTCCACAAGCTAAATAGTTCACACACGCATACCATGGAAGTCGAAGGAAACTTTAAACAACCGCTCATCCGGGAAGTTCTCCTGTCGCATATTTTCTCTTCTCGGGCCAGTTGTTTTCTACTCTTGACAAGCGACCGCCCATCACATCACACACCCCTTTATCCTCGACTCAAGTCAAACTCTTGCAATAACAAAGACCCACCTTATCAACTGCTTACTCTTCTTCTTGACATCAAAAATCTGATCACGCATGATCGCATGAATGATAAATAATGGGATCCAAAATGTATCATCGAATTTTTCATACAAGCAAATACTATGGCTAGCATCTCCTTCGCTTGTTGAGTAATTTTCTCAGGTTTCATTGAAGGTTCTACTAGCATAGTATATGGTCCCCGGTTTTCTCCTTTCTTTCGCTCTGTGTGACAGCCCCTATTGCAAAATCACTCCATCACACATTATTTCAAATCCCCTCGATCCCATTACGGTGCAAATGCATTATAGGTGCTTGAACCAAGACGATTTGATCTTGATCTCTTGAAAGCAGCCTTGTGAGTCATGGTAAACCTTGTATCCTTCTCCGGTAATCATGAGTAGTGCGGCTATTTTTGAGAAGTCCTTAATGAATCTCCTATAAAATCCAGAATGCCCCAAGAAGCTTCTGACTCCTTTTACTGTGGTAGGGGGTACAAGAGTTTTGATAATGGATACCTTGGATTGAGTGCTTCCCGATCCGGTAAGAAATTTTATGCCCGAGAACAATACCTTACATTTACCATAAATGGCATTTTCCCGGTCGGTGCTAGATTGTTTGTCTTGGCATCTTTGAAGCCTTTGTTCCGGGTTCTTGAATAGTCAAATGGATCCATATCACGGTGAAGTCATCCATAAAAATTTCCATAACCTTGACGAGTGCAGAATATTGACATCCCATACACCTTTGGAATGGCGGGAGCATTGCGGTAATGGCGTCATGCGAAGCGAAGGTACCATGGGGCATGTGAAGATTGTGCTTCTCTTGTGGTCCTCAGTGCGATAGCAATTCGATTGTATCACGAATACCCATCAAAAAAACAAAAATGAGGGTGTCACGCTGTCACATCGACATTTGATCAATGAAGGGCAAAGGAAATGATCTTTTAAGTGCATTTGTGTTTGGCTTCCTATGTCAATGCATACCCTCCATCCACATCCTTTGTTTTATTTGGAATCGGTCATTTCTCATTGCCGGATCACGATAAACCACCACTTCTTTGGAACCATGGTGGGGCTCACCCGAATTTATCTGAGTGCATAGATAAAGCGGTATTGTGATTTTGGTACCTCCTTCGACCCTTCCTTGTCTTTGGTTGAGTCTCCTTTGATTGACAGTGTTCTCTGAGATGGCTTTGAAGTTTCTTCTAGCGAGAATTTTGTGCATGCAAATTGATGGATTGATACCCTTGATTCTTGATGGACCAAAGTATAGACTCTTTATGCTTCTTTAGATTTGTGACCTCTGTTCCTCATCATCACTAAGTCTAGCGAGAGATAATCACTTTGGTCTTTCTTTGGTGATTCTAGAGTAAGTGTACTTGATGACTTGGCAATTCTTTCGACAGCCATAACCATGGGTTTCTTGATGAATTTCCCTTTTTCATTTCTATTTTTGCTTGAGCTCGACATAGTTTCTATAGAATGAAAGCTATTTAATATGGACAATCGGGTAGTCAATAACTTATTATCTTTGAGATTCATCTCTTTTCGTGATGATAAAAATTTGAGCATTACGATCGACATTGTGAACATCAGGGTTGTGATGTAGACATCATCGATTACATTGCCGATTTTCTTTGTCTATGTACATATTACGCATGCTTTTGATCGGGTGAAAGCGACTTCTTCTCCGACCCTCGAGTGGGGCGCTATTTTTTGCATATCGGTCGGGCGACTCCGAGTGGCTAGGAATGGTCTACGTTGGGGGTACTTGTGAATCTTCCATGTCGGAATAATGAGTCTACTAGGAAAACAAATTTTGACGGTGACGTACATCTTCCGCGGCTTCTTGAGTTTACCATCGATGCATACGCCCATTTGAAGAGTAATAGTGGTGGGAATAACCTCCCCTGAACAATTGTAGCAGCGAAAGAGGCATCAAGTTTATACTGGCTCTTGAGTCACGAGAACCACGGAATTCAGCCTCCCAGTGATACGAGAATATAAGGTAAAACTCCTGGATCCTTCATCTTTACGCGATTCTTTCTTTATCATGCATGATGTGATTAGATTCCACAATCCTTCTTACTATCTTTCTTTCTTTCGTATGTCCTTGAGGAATTTTGCATATAGTATCTGAGTTACCATACAATAAAGGCATCTTGGTCTCTGGCTTAAAAGTTTGAAACCTTGCTGTGCATCTCTATCTTTGATTTGCGGTCTCGCGTGTTGCAGTCCCAGAGCCTTTGATATCCTTCACATCCCTCCTTCTTTCTTTTTCTCGGTGCTTCATTCCTTTCTGGGCTTTCTTCTTCTTTCTTCTTTGTCATTTTTCTTTCATCTTTTCTAACTCCTTCCCACTCCTGTTTGCCACCACGACCATACGATCCTTTAGATTCTTCTTTGTGTGTCCGCAGGAAGAGTATCTTTCCACCTCTGGCATTCGCACGGGGTTGGGCGGTGCCCTACTTGTGTCTCCAGGTTCTTCAGGGATGCATTGGTGGTGTTCTGAAAAATTTGAGGGTGGCGTGGCGGTTGCTTGACTCTACAAACTTTGTTATGAAGGTTCAATAGCTTCTTATTCATACCAGTAAATCGATCTGTTCTTCAAAAGATTGGGCCCTCCTCATTACGATATTCATTGCATTTTCATTTCCTTCTTCTTGCTGGAACCTTGGTGGTTGTTGATATGTTGAGGTTTCTGTCTGTGTGGGCATGTGAGGCCCTGCATATGAGAGTTCTCGCGGTTCCGGTCTTGGGTGATAATAATCTTTGGCGAGGTTAGTATTAGGTTTGAAATGGTAAGTTCTTGGCTCACCCGGATACTTAACCTCTTGACATCATAGAATTGTTCTGTGGCTCTCTCGGCGCTTTCCTTGATAACTCTCTTTCAAGCTGCTCCTATCTCATGAAGCGGTGTCAATGTCTTCCTTTCTTGCTTGTCCAGCCTGTGCATAATGGCATCAACTTGGCCTCCATGTTTGTCATCTTCGGCTCATGATCCCTTTCTCTGCTGCCTCTTGAAAACTCGAAGGAGTTTTCATGTACATTAGCCAGGTCTTGATCGACTCTTATAACTTGACACTTTTTCGGCAGATGCTCCACAACATGACCTCCAGTAGTCCTTTGATATATCATTCCAAGGCATGATATACAATGTCATCACAGTCTTCGGATCTATCCCATGCATTAGACATCTTCTCAGCAGCAGTTTTGAGATCTTGACTACATACGAGGCTTTCATCTTCCCCTCTTTGAAACACAATGATTTCCCTCCTTCTCTCTGGGGTGGTTTGGGGGAAAGAATCTACCTAAGTAAGCCTCCTACTAACTCCTCAGTGTCAATGAGCCATATAAGTAGATTCATACCATGTAGCTGCTGTATCTCTCAGAGAGAATGGAAATAGATGCAGTTTGATGACTTACAGTCTCACATTTCAACTTCTTTATGTTATGCATCTGAGAAATCTTCCCAGATTGCTTTTTCGTTTGGAGTCCTCGATGGGATGACGATGCGTTCTTCGGACCATTGTAAGTGTGCTAGTTTAAGTTCAAAATTATTTGCATCAATAGTTAGTTTGCGATTGAGTCGCTAATCTTGAATAATCGGCTTCCGAGTCCTCCATAGTATCGATGATTGGAGCCTTCCTTTGCTTCTCTATATTCTTCATTACGATCGTCTTTTAAATGCGCCATGGTTGAGTTTTACGCCTTCTTTATCTTTCTCAAGCTTCTAAGTATTTCTCTCTAGTGCACATCTCTTTGAATCGGGTCAGTGTTACATTTCCTATACCATTAAAATTTTGTCCTGAAATGTAAAACACACTTACATTAATATTAGGATAGTCCCAGTCCTTGATTATTTTCAATATGGTTTGTTAAAGGTTAGTGGCTAAAAATAACCCACTTGTAGCTATTTTTGTTCTTTTCTTCAAAATGTCCAAGTAGCATTTCCTTCTTTCGATGCGAATATCTCAAATTTACTAAATTCTTTTTCATCCATTGTGTATCATAAAACTTATTGGTGGATCAGATGTGTTCTGAGTGTATAACATCATCACCTAAGGACTGTTATCTACAATCGACGGCTTAATGCCATGAGACTCGTTAAGACTACATCCAATAGGTATTTATGGATCAAAACACCTATTCAAATTTGAGACTTATTGCCGAGGACTGTTATGCAATCACCGATCAAATAAATACATTGGCAGGTGTGAGTTTCTTTGGTATCACTTGATTAAAGATATTTTTTATAGAATAAACCATTTTCTTGTGGTTTTGATCCGATTATCTTGCAAGTGCAATTAAACAAATAACTAAAATGGATTTAAGTCGAATATCGATCAGCGAGATCTCGAAATTTTCAATCCAACTTCTTGACTACTTAAGCTCCATACTATTTGGACGATATCACGATAGTGAGATTTTGCTTTGAAAGCAGAATGAATGATGTAAGAAAATGGATGAACAATAAATGAATTGAATATTGAAATATCAAAATAACAAATTTAGATTTGTGATTATCTCTAAAAGAAAACATTGAATAATGTCGGTATTGTGAAGTCGATTCCTGATCATCTTGCATCTTTGGTTTTTGAACTCTGAATCGTAAAACTAGTCCAGTTAATATAGTGTGGCCCGGATCTCTCCATACCAGCGGAGTTCATCATCTCACCTTAATTATTTCTCTCGAACCACGAGGGTGAAATAACTACTTTTTAAAACTAGTTGCCTTGTTAAGGTATTTTTCTTTCTCAATACTTCGTGCTTCCAACATGGGCTGAACTGACTCCTTAGTGAGTCATTCTTTGAGGTTGCACTATACTGGTTTATACCTCACCCTCAAAGAATTAGAATAGCTTACTCTTTCCTTGATTAGTCCTTGCTAACACGGGATCAAATTCAGTCGAATTGAGGTGAGCTCTCTATCTACTTAAATTTATAACTTCACTCAACTCATTCTCGGTTCTGAGCGAGAAGAGGATGTATTGATTTAAATATCTGAGACGCATTAGATCAGCAATATCGAGGTTCAAAATACCTTCCGAAATTGTTTCTTACTCTCGGGAGATACCTTCTGTGTCACCCGGAGGGCCTCCACGGAAATCGAGCTAAAACAACCTCATTATGGGTGAGACTGAAAGTGGGATCAATTCCAGAACACCTTAAAACCTGACAAGTCGATTTAACATGAAGTTATTATTATGAATGAAATGCTGCGGAAGATTATTTCGACAAATAACGTCAATTCAATGGAAGATTTGGGTTTCTAAATGCAGTCATACCATATATTGGCTTGCTAATCAAGAAAAAACCCACTTGTAAATCGGGCCCCGGGTGTTCGAAATCCCGAATTTATGCAGATTTGAACAACCAGACGATGAGCCACAAGAAATATACATCTACATTCAGCTCGATCGCTACATTGCCGTTCAAATCCAAATTAGAGCGAAATACACGCTAATCTAATCTAAAATAAAATGGAAAGAAAACGAAAACAAAGAAAGAAAAGAAAAGAGAAAGAAAAATAAAAAAATCACGGGAGCCTTGTACAACTCAGGATCTCTCTTCAGTCGCGAGCACTTTTACGTTGGTAGCGGCCGTGTTATAAGTTACGAAGTTGGGCCACTAATTCAATGCGATCTTTTGTGGATTTCCCGATAGGCAGCCCGTATTCTTTATTCGGTCGCGACCTCAGAAAGCCGCTATTGTCGCGACATCAGTTAGTTGGCACTTGTTGCGACAGCATTTATCGGTAAGTCGCCCGATATTCCTTTTGTTTCTTGCAAGCACCTTGTAGCCGCGACAAGGTAATGTGTGACATCGACCTTATTCTCGCAACCTTTAAATGATGGTTTGATGTCGCGACATCGATCTTTTGTCGCGACATCCTTTCACATGGCTCCGCGGGTTTTAGCTGACCGTTTCACGATGTCGCGACATCGATCTCTTGTCGTGACATCAGCTCATGTCTTCGCAGTCCTTCAACTTATGATTTCTGATGTCGTGACATCGATCTCTTGTCGCGACATCAACTTTAGTCTCTGGAGGCTTCAACTGGTGTTCCTGATGTCGCGACCTCGATCCTTAATGCCGTGAAGCGACTAATATTTTAAGCTTTCCCGCGTGGACCGATGCCAGAGCATCAATCTCTTGTCGTGACATCGACTTTGGGTATAGCGAAGTGGTGACATCTTCTTGTAGCCAGACGCCGATCTCTTGTATGACATCATTAAATCTCTGCTGACCTTCAGCGATGGTTTCGTGTTGCGACGCGTAATCCCACTTGTCGCGACATCACTTTATGGAATTACGACTTTCAGGCGAAGCGAGTCTCGTATCGTGACCTCGATCTCTTGTCGCAACGCTTCAGATTATCGCCTTGCGGCTCATGGTTGCTTTTGGTGTATGGCGTCGGTCCTACGTAGCTATTCGGCAAATCACATCGGTTTCATCTTTTCAAACTGTCATAAGCGTCCCGAGTGCTTCTCTTGTCAAACCTCATCCCTTGTCGCGACATCGATCTTCGTCGACATCCGCGATGTTGCCAGCGACATCATTTCTTAAGTCTCTGGTTAGTCTTGATTTACTACATTGTAATACTGTCGCGACACGCATCGAAGTTTCCTTGGTGTTTTCACGATGTCGCGACCTGCATAAGCTGGACAATGCAAGCCCCAGCTACTGGCAGTAGTTACCCAGTTGCTTTCATTTACACCGCCTACCATTATCTGTATTTTTACTCCGCAGATTCTTTGCATTTTTCTCTTGCTTTTCTTCTTTCTTTCCTCCTACTAATAACAAATTGGTGAGTTTCTTCATAATTCTGCATATTAGTATTCCTTTTCGGATGAAAATCAAACGAGAAAAATGGATTAAAAATATAGATGACTTTTAAGCTCATCACCCTCTGAGAGCTATTCCACTTTAGGTGCACATGCGAATAGACATTTCATAATCAAACCAACAACTTGATCACATTGCATACATATTTGTCTTATTATGGAAAAAATCTACATGCACATTTATGAGACGACACTCTACATGCCCCAATTACTGGGTCAACCTCCGACCCACCACCAATCTGAGTCTGATGAAATCAATCGAGTCGATCCGGAGCTCCCATCTCACAGCAGTAGTCTATGTGATGTTGTTGTCGTTTCGTGTCTTTTGGAGCAACGGGGCACCGAGGTCTCACCACGGGTCTCTTCGCCCCTCGGTATTTTTCGGGGCTTTCAGGTGGATCTGTTGTCTAACAGTTTTTGGGCTTTTCACTTGAGGTGGGGTATCTATCCCGTACTCGCTGGAAACACATTTCATTTCCATTTTTGTTTAACCTTTGTGGAACTCGATTGAACCGTCCATTCCCGAGCCCACACTGATTCAACACTAAGCGAGTGCCAAATCAATACCATGTACACACTCTCTGTGTAATGTAGATTGTTCTGCTTTTCTGCAATGCGATTTGTGCCACTTGCGCCGAACTCATGACGATGTATGAACACCCTCTACATGGACATTCTACACCATACACTATGTGTGTGCTATGAACACTCATGTCTAATGCACACAACATTTCATATATTTAGCATACATGCAGTCATGTTAATATTCACACATTCAAATCGGTACATCACATAAGCATGCACTACATCTTTTCTATCGGTCGAGTTCATTCATGTCGACCGTCATTCAAGCATGTATTAATATAATTCCAACATTACTTAGGCAAATATGCCATAATTCATATTCACAGGGCTACGAGACATAGTATGTCAGTCATACAACCTAATGCATATAATTATTTGCATCTTTATCACACATAATGTCACATATTCAGCATGTTATTCAATTTATGGCAATAACACACATTAGCCATTCCCAACCATAAATCCGGCCATGCTTGGCCTCAGAAATAATTTGGACTTAGTTCAGAAAGTCCAGTTTTTTATAAATACCACACAAAACATCCAACACGCGATTCCCTGCTCAAGCCACATCCAGGTCCCGAAGCATTTTCGATTCTGAGCCGATTAGAAACGAGGATTCACGGAAGCAGGCGGACCATTCCTCAACTATCCGTGACCCAGCCCAATGTTCAGCCTACATTTTGGCCAGAACTTTATCTTATTAAATTCTAGACTCAACGAGAAGCGCCAGTAGGAGTCCAAGAGCGTCTTGGTCGAGTTAGGTTGAAGTTATGGCGAGATCCAAAGTTGACCTGGCCCAGATTCACGAGGGTGTGCGGAAATTTGGGCACCGGGTTGCCGATGCACCGAGATTTTTGTTGTCCGAAACACAATGTTGTTTTGGACACTCCCAAACCACTATGGAAACCAGTCTTTGGCTTAAATCGCGCAATCCACAAACAAACCGCCCCTGATACAGGTCGCCGGAAAACCGGGCGGGAAACCGTAGGCCCACGGCCCACCCAGGCGTAAAATAACTTAAAGTATGAGGAAACCTACCTCTTGTAGCGTAGTTCTGGGTTATTTGCCGTCTGGGTCTGCTCACTGCGTAACACTCCTGCCTTTTCCTCTTTCTTTTTCCACTCTTCCTCCCCTTTCTTCTTCTATTTTCTTTTTTCCTTTTCTTTCCTTTTCCTCCCTTTCTCTTTTCCTCTCCTCCCTTTCTCGTTTCCTCTCCTCCCTTTCTCCTTTCCCTTCCTCCTCCTTCTCCCCCCCTTGCTTGTCTCTGAGCCCGGAATTAGAGCCCATGGGCTTCAAAGTGGCATGCATGTTGACACATGGCATGCCATGTGTCACCACACATGGCTTGCCATTTTCACCATGGTTTGCCGCGTGTCGTATGAAAGCTGCCATGTGTTGCTCGACACTCATTGCCTCGAAATGCGTGAAGTGGGCTATCTCGGGGTGATGAAATTGACTAGGTTGCTAGATTTGAGACGATTCCAGCGGTGCAATTACGTTTCATCATCAGAGTCTATAAAAATTACAACTTTTCTCTAGACTATTCCGATAAATTACCATTTTACCCCCTTTCTTTTTTTCTTTTTTTTTTTTGAAAAATTTAAATTTAAAATTTTCACTGGTTTTACAGGTATGAGGGCGCAAGCTGTCACACATATCTTATTTTTGTGATTAAATTTATAATTATTCTTTTTGGTAATTTTATTAATGTAAAACTGTTTTTATACCAATGAGACTAAGAAATAAAAACATAAGGGAAAACTATATTATGGGATACCATTTCAATTTATTTGAAAAATTAGAATCAAAATAACAAAAAACCAAGACCTAGTCTCTTGATTTAAAAAACATTAATTTGATAAAGAGTGCAAAATTTTTGACAAAGGTTCAACAAACCTTACTTACGACCTCAATGAACCTTAGGTACGAGGTTGTGCCTAATACATATGATAGTAATTATCAAATATTTTGCACTCTTCATCAAATATTTTTAAAATAATGAGATCAGTGTAGTTTTAAAATCATTATTCCTAATTTTTCAAATATCAAAAACATAATTTCTTTAACATGGTTTTTTTTTTTCATAAAAAACCCTAATAGAATCACTTTTTTAAGATATCAATAAAGCGTTTCTAATAAAAGCATTACCAAAGAAGATGTTTTAGCTATAAATAATTTACAAGTAGTGTCAAACAGTTCCTTAATGACTTGAATTAAGTTGTTAAATCACTTATAAGATAAAAAAAAAACCCACACCCAACCGCTTTTTCCAAAATCCATCTTTTTATGATCAAAGAATTAGCAAGAGTGTGGACCCTTAGGATGACTACCAAGGGCAACCATCAATCAAGTGGGAGCTTTTTTTTAAGGTGATATAAAAGGAAGCTTTAGGGATTTTAAGATGAGAGAAATAAAAAATATAAGTGAAAAACAACGTGCAACTCTCATTTTTATTTCAAACATTTAAAAATGCCTATAAATAGGCTTACAATAGATAAATCAAATTAAAATAAATAAACTAACTTTGACCCACTAATTTATCCCATTCACAATTAATTCTCCACATTTATCACATAAATAAAAACTCTCAAACAACCATGGACTCACTCTCACAATTAAATAAAAATAAAAACTTTCCTAACTAATAGGAATTATTAAGAGACAAATTTTGAATCGGTTTTCAACACTCTCCCTTGATTCAAAGTTGCATAAATTTTTTTTTTTTTTTAATTTTCATGGAGCACTTCTCTCCATATTTTCAAATGTGTGAAGCACTTCTCTTCACCTCATGATGCACGTCTCATCATCTTGTTGATGCGCTCTCTCATCAACCTTCACTTAGTGTTAGAGCACTTCTCTCTAAAAATTCTTCTTGGCGCACTTCTCACCAATTAATTCAGAACAAAGTTTCTTCGCCAAATCTTCTTCATGCTTTTTCAGCCGCGTTAGTGTTGGATTTGGTGGAAGAGCAGCATGATCAGCATCATTCTTAATGCTTTTTAGATATACCTTCATTTTGATAGCCCATATGTGATAATTTTCTACTATAAGAGTAGGAGTAGGAGCAGAAAAATTATTCGTTGCCATCAAAATCACTCACAGACCCTCAAGACCTATGGCTCTGATACCATGTTGGGATTTTAAGATGAGAGAAATAAAAAATATAAATGAAAAACAACGTGCAACTCTCATTTTTATTTCAAACATTTAAAAATGCCTATAAATAAACTTCTGATAGATCAAATCAAACTAAAATAAATAAACTAACTTTGTACTAAAATTTATCTCATTTCACAACTAATTCTCACATTTATCACATAAATAAAAACTCTCAAACAACCGTGGACTCACTCTCACAATTAAATAAAAATAAAAACTTTCCTAACTAATAGGAACTATTAAGAGACAAATTTTGCATTAGTCTTCAACTTTGAATCAGTCTTCAACTTTGAATCAGTCTTCAACAGATTCTTAATACAAGATCCTCTCAGGAATGGGGTCATGATTTTTGGAGCGAATTTCTCTTGGGAGGAGAAAAATCCAGCTGTAGGAAGGGGATCCTCCCAAGGATTGGAAGAGAGAAGAGAGAAGAGAGAAGAGAGAAGAAAGAAGAAAGAAGAGAGAGAAGAGAAAGTTGCAGCATATTTTCTTTGGAAGGCTCTTCTATGAAGTAGCTAAGAGGTATTTCCCCAAAATGTTTCTCGTTTTCTTCACATAGTTCCTGTAGGATGTTTTATTCACTGTTTAGGAAATTGTGCCTATTACATGCATTGAAGAAGACGTTTTTTTCTTTCTTTAAAAAAAACTGTTGCTATTTACATTGATGTTTGTGCATTAAGATATTTCATTTAATGTATTTAAGGAGTTATGAGTCATTTTATTAAAATGTTTGCCATGTATGTTTAAGTTTATGAATGAGAGCCTACATTTTTTTATTGGGTATTTAACATGTTGGAGAGTGGGATGTTGATATATTGGAAACTGTGACTCTTTTTTATTCTTTTCTTTTTATGATATCACATTTGGTGCATGAATTTGGAGTTTTCTATTATGATAATATTTTGAGTAGAGTTGGTTGGTGAAACTTGATAATTGATTGGAGTTGATTTTCACGATGTTTGGAGATCGTTATGAATCAACTCCATGATGATAATTAAGTTAAATTGAGACTCTATTTGATTTTCCACATTCCCATTACGTATTGATTCTTGCAGTACCCATTTATGCCATGTAATAATTTTAGGTTTCCTTGCTCTGTTCTAATTCTCGTATCCTCCATATCAATTCTATTAAGTATGTATCATTCACACCACATTAATGTATCATTCCTTGTTTACTTTATTATTATTTCTTATTCATCTCATTTATCATTCATTATTTCCCTCTGCTTTCACACACTAATTCTTTTGCAACATGTTTAGTATATTAATCTTCACTCAATATCCTCACCTCACTTACACACATACCTATTATTACCAAGTGTTCTATGTATATTTAATGTGCTTATAAAATTTCATATAACTTGCTTCCCATGTGTATTATTGTCATGTGTTGTATATATATTTATTGTGCTTGTAAAACTTCCGTATAACTTGCTTCCCATGCAAATTCAATGCCATGTATTTTAGTACATATTAAATGTCCTATTTTCATAAACTCACATTTTGACCTATTAATATCTGGTTGCAATTATTTCCTCCAAATCTTTGTTAATACTTATGCGCATCACTCCCTCTTATCATGAGGCTTTATCAATGTGTACATTTCCTTGTCTATTAAATATAATAAATAAATAAAACTGATTTCCATTAAAGTTTAAACCCCAACTATGTGTTTGGAAAGAAGTTCACCACAGACTTGACTTTGTTCTTGTTTTTTTTTTTTATTCTTTTTAAATATTTATTTTATTATCATTATTATTATGTATTATTATCAACATCTCATATGAATGTGAACCTATTAGGCCCACTAAGTCCTTAGGCAAATCCTTTTTGTGACTAAAGGCTATTTAACAACTCATTAGGGCCCATTAGGATCTCGGACCAAGCTCTTTTGACCACACCTATTGACCAGCTCACTAGCCTATCAAATTTTCGTCCTTAATTTATTCAAATTCCCAGTTTCAAAATTCAAAAGCCCTAATAAATAACCTAACCCTTAGACTTAGACTCGGTTTTTCCTAGACCTATCTTTTCTTATCAGGAGTCACATTTAAGGTTTTTATTTATTTGTTTTCCCTTTTAAAATAAAAAAAAAATAAGTAGCGACTCCAAACCGTTTTTCTAAAAATGGGTTTTTCAAAAATAAAAATGAGTATCGTCTTTTTAGTAGGAAACACATAATAGCCAAAAATGCGGGGTCCACAAAATGATAACTCCACTAAGAACAATGAGGGTCAAGCTTGAACACAAATTGGAAAAATGTGGGGTGTTTGATTAATCGATTCATGGATAGTTTCTTTGTGCTATCTACATGCTTAACTATCAATATCACACTTAAAGCTTTGATTATATGATTATCTAATGTTTGATTATTATATTTATTTTAGATATTGGTTTATTGGCTTTATGGTTGATTCTTTTACTCATCTTGTTGTATCCTTTGCTTCTTATGATATATTAACTTCATTCCTTGATGACATACATCTCACTTTATTGTTGTACATTCCATTTATCTAACATGTTGATTGTTTCACTTGATCATTCTTAGAACATGCTTACTTATTCTTATTATATGATATTTGATCTACTTCTTCACATGTTTATTTTTATAGTTACATATTTCATTCATTTTGATATTGTTGATTATATTGGTTGGTTGCCGTAGTTATTATAGCATGTTGACTTCTCCTTGTCGTAGGATATCCCTTTTATTTTGGCATGTATATTCTCTTGATTGCTTATTTCATTCACCTTGACATGTTGATCCTATCTGCTTTATATTTCTCTTGATAACTCTTTGAGCATGTTGTTCTTGTTATGCATTCACCTTACTCATCTTATATATCTTCCTTATATTGTTTATAGATTTGAAATGATATATCTGCTTAATGCATGACTTCTTGCTACATGACCACACTTCTCTTGTTTGATTGAATGTCTTGTCTGTCTGTGTGGGACACACATCTATCCCCTTATCTCCTACTCCCTAATCTTAATCGATTTTCCTTTTTTTTTTTTTTTTTTTTGTTTGGTTGGAGACTTGTTGCTCCTTGCTTGCTTATCGACTGAGCTGGTGATTAGGAGTAAGGTCTAACTATGAGCTATATCTATGTTTGGGAGCATTCTAGAGGTGATCAACATATCAATGCTTATTAGAGCCTGATATTGAGGACTTGTATAGTCCAAAGCTAGATTTTAGGATATTTGTGTGACCAATGTGCTTTCGATTAACCTTGCTTGGTTTTTGGATCTTATCCCATTGTGCACCTTAGATCGTCTTCAGTGTTTAGATATTTGTGAGCTCACATCGTCAGATTTAGAAAGCCTTCGCCATTAGGACCCATCACTTGGACCCTCCACTGACCACCTTTGCCTTATAAGTTGAGCTTAGATCCTTTTTTTTAGGATCCCTTATTCTACACATGGGTGCATCTGTGAGCCTCTAGGGCCACTTTTGTTGTAGTTCGATCTAATAGTCCTTCCTTTAGTCTCTAGTGAGGTGTGCTTAGAGATCGATATGAGTTCAAGTTCTAGTTAGAGCGCCTTTTACTTTGTGTTAGTCTATCCCTTTTTGTACAAGTCAGCAGTTCAGTGTTCGCTTAGTGCTTTTCTCGTTGTGTTTCTTATCCTCTCCCTCTAGGCTTTTCAGGACTCGCTTTCTATTTCGGTTTGGGGTTTTTCGTTTAAAGTTAGAGCCTAGTGCATACTCACTTGTTTGAGCTCTTGGATCAAAATGGACATGGAGTCACAAACAGTCACCATGGATCAATTCAACACGGCTATAGATTCAATTCAAGAGGCTATATACATCCTTAGACAGAGGGTGGATGAGCAATAGGTTTGATGGACCCAGACTGAGGAGGTTATACAATTTGATTAGACACCACCATAGTCTTATGTGCCCATGCCTATCCCAATTTCTAAGGACCTACATGCCCGCTTAGACAAACTTGAGCAGTAGTTAGGACAAATGAGGGTGTCCGACAGGATCATTATTTGGGATGACGGTGCTTGACCACCTATAGTTAGTTCGCTTACCAGTTTTCAAATGCCTGATGTAAAGAGATTCACTGGTATTGGATGTCAGCGAGCACACTTCAGACTTTACAGTTTAGTCATGAGAGCCCTTAGTAGAGATGATGGGCATTTGGTTGCCTTATTTCCATTATCTTTGAGTGGTTTGGCACAACAATGGTTTGCATTGTTAGACCCATCTAGACGGGGGACTTGGGATGACCTTGCACACAAGTTCTTGTGATAGTATTCCTTTAATATTACCATTGATGTATCGAGGAGAAAGCTTGAAGCTCTGAGACAGGGATCCCATGAGACTATTGCTTCTTTTCTCACTCATTGTCTTGAGAAGATGGCGCAAATTATTGTTGATCGGATTTGGGAGAGAGAGCATATATAGATGGTAGTGAGGAGATTGCAGCCAAGGATTGCTAGGCACTTGATTGGGATGCCATTCACAGACTTTGCCTCATTGACTTCAGCTCTTTTTAGTGTGGAGGAGGGTATTGCTAGAGGTTTGTGGCAAGATTCTTCCCCTAAAGATCCTAAGGGGAAGGAACCATTAGTAAGGCAGAGTTTAGATGTCTATATAGTTTCTTCTTCGAGACAGAGAGTCACCAGATGTCATCGAGCAACTCCATGGTCTATTGAGGCGTAATTCACGCCTCGACATTTATCACACATAGTCGGTTCATTTCACGACCCTTGTTTGATAGGCTCACATCATACTACACCCAATCAAACTATACAGCTCAGTTCCACGAGAGTTCTGCCATCACATTACATAGAGTTAGATCTCAGCAGACTCATATCTCATTTGCTTTGAGGATGTCACAATGTTTTTCTCAATTAGGCATGCCATTGAGTCAAGCTCTTCAGAGGCTTGTAGATGCTAGATTATTGACTCGCTTAGAGCCCAGACCAATGCCACCCTAGTTTAGGACAGACTTATATTGCTCTTACCATCAAAGTCAAGGACATGATACAGATCGGTGTTCAACTCTTTGACATGCCACTCAGGACATCATTGATCGATGATCTATTAGTGTGGAGTAGTTAGGCGTGGTTGCAAACCCCATGATAGCTCGTTCTAATTGTGTAGTTCCCTTTGTATCTAACCCCCATTCCACTAGCCATGTTGAGGATGATGACACATGTATGATGAGCTTCGAGGGTCTCGGGTCAGAGCCTTTCATGGAGGAGAGGAGATATTTTGGATGATGTAAGTGGTTTCTTCATATCAAAGATATGATTGATAGAGTTACTTCTTATTAGGATTGAGATAGATGTATTAGTGACAATTGGATAGCCATCACATTTAGCTATGGAGATTCATCTTTTGGATACATTTTGGGATTTGCTTCCTTTATGGTCTAGAGGAGCTTCAATTCGATTTTACTTCAGTTTTGTTGGGATATTTTTGTTTCCACCGTGATGTAGTTATGAGCACTATCAACCAGACTATGGTAGAGTCGGATCTTATGGACCCACCATCTTCTTTTGATATATTGTTGGGATTTATCCCTTATTTGGATTATGTGCTCACCTTTTTCTTTTTTTGTATGGATTAGAGAATTTTGAGTATTTGTTTGACTCATGAGGTGGCATTTCTCCATTATGTATCACATTTACCAGATATTATAGCTTGTAGTAGAGAGATGTTCAGACCATGTAGACTTCATATCATTGGAGAGTTGATCTTAGAGGGAGGTAGCAGGACTGACTGATTCAATACTTCTTAAGACCGATCCACGTAGACTTGTTGAGGAAGTATGACGCTTGAGATCATGGTTGTAGGATGGGTGGCTATCATTTCGGTTAGCCTCATACCTTATCACCATTTTGTGGACATTTAGATTCATTCTTGTACCTTAGGCCTCACATGAGCATTATAGCCTTTTATTTATTATAGCCTTGCTTACTTTCTACTCCGGGATAGGGGCCCTTTAGTGTATATGTGTTATTTTTAGGTGTGACGCCCCCAATTCCGGGGGTCCTAGTTGTGTAATCCAACCTACGAAAAACACCATATCTCTCCTTATCATGAGACCACTTCGTAATTAAAATGGCCACATTGGCACACACATCATACTCACAAAAATATATCCAACCAACATATTACAACTGATTCAAGAGTTAATTTCTCTTAATACAGCATATATTAAAATTAAATTCCTAATACATGTTATGCAAAATATCAATACCAATCCGACTTTCTTCTTAAAAGCGGCCTCTAGTGAGCGTCGTCTTCCCGAACACTCCCTGTACCTGAAATAATGTTCCTTTGACAAGGTGAGCAATGCCCAGTAGTGATAATCTCCTACATGGGTTACTCCCCACCTAAGTGCACACATAATGGCAATCAAACACATTCAAGCAAATGCATAGTCCTACTTGAATGTCCACATGCCCAATCCCATGTCTCAAGTCCTCACTGACTCCCTCACACATGCCTAAGCCATGTATGAAAATCATTTTTTTCAAAACAAAAATATTTGTTTTAATTGAGGACAACCCTCCGATATAATACGTTAGACAACCCTCCGAGGTAAGACGTTGGGTAACTCTCCCAGAAGCAATTCATGGGCTCCTCCGGCGTGAATTGTTGAATGATTTTCTGACAATTCTTGAACTTGACTTTTCGAATAAATTGTGTTTTAATAATTTTACAAAAATTCATCGTTTGGACAGCCCTCGATTATAATAGTCATGCACTCACACCTACCATTCTAGGGTGCCTCGGGCATATGGGAATGCATTTATGTCATTTCAACCATTCTTGTAGTATATTTTAAACAGCCATATACTAACAAAAATTCAACTCCACAAACATCATGTTATTCAATTCATGGCAATAACACCAAGAATTAAGCTCACATGGGCTAATAACCAATTCAAGCAATTCATTTTTGAATCATGAAATGACATACAAATCGCACATAAATCACGTGAATAGTAGACCACAGAGTCTCGACTACTGTTCTGGCGCATAGGATTTTTCTTCACTTGGTCCAAATATTTTGAGACCGAAAACACGGCCATCTAGGCCTTAATAAATCCCCATCCATTAAAATGGCACTTAGCCAAAGAATAAATCAAGTAAGAGAAGACCCCTACCTCTTGGAGTTGTCGAAACTCCACAAAATCGGTGTCCACTCGTAGCCTTTGTAGCGTGAATCCAACTGCTTCTTGGCGACGAGCAGACGGTCCAAAGCGGAAATCTAGAAGTTGGACTTTCTCTCTCTAAAACCAATTTTCCCCCTTCATTGCACGTTCCAACAAACGTGGAAGAAGATGTCTCTTTATTATTTTCTTTTCAATTAATTCCATCCTTGTCCCTTTAATTCGACTTTTAAGGGCTCTTTGACACTTGGCTTAATCTAAGCCATTTATCTCTATCCTCTCACTAATCATGCAACATGTGTCACATGGGTACATGTAGTAGGTGACTTTTGTCACATCACATGCCTCTCACAAGCTATCATACGGCACCCGACACCCGGTGCCTCGAAAGATGTGAAATTCCGACTGTCTAGGAATTCGATAAAATTCGATGTGGTAGCTAGATTTCGTAAGACGATTCTAACGGTGAAGTCCATTTCATCATCCGAGATCTAGAAAAATTCCAGATTTGACCAAAATTACCATTTTACCCTTTTTCAAAAAATTAGAATTTTCTCGGGTTTTACATTAGGAGTTTCATGAGCCATGGACTTATTGACCCACCTTTTTCACTATTATGTGGTCATATCAGTATCATCCTCTATCATACCTCATTGCTTTATAGTCCTCACTTAATCCTTTTGCTTTGGTTTCAAGTTCTTTACCTATCTTGAGTGATGATCTTTCACATCTCATTGCATAGGGGATGGTAATATCATTTCTCCATTCTCATCTTATAAATAGACAGTGATCTAGAGATCCTTAGTTGAAAGGGTTATTCCATTAGAGAGAGCTTCTTTATATATCATCGTTTGATATTATATCTATCTATGTATGATGAAAAACAACAAAAAATAAAAAATAAAATGAAAATATAAAGTGAAAAAATAAAAGAAAAAAGAAAAAGAAAAAAAGAAAGAAGAAAGAAGAAAAGAAAAAAGAAAAAGAAAATAAGTGCTTGCACACGTATATAGCATGTTTCTCAATTGGACATGTATTAACCATCGATGGTTGTTCTTTGAGTTTTTTTTTTATCTTGAGAGTTCGTATATGAGCTTTCCAGGCCTCCATATCCTTTGTTTCTATTTTGTATATATTTGGCAAGTGAAAGATAGATGAATTTCTCCTTTGGACTCAGGTTTTTGTCAGATTTTTGTCCCTTTACATCATCCCACCCACTGATGATTTGACCATTCTTTGTGTTTTGATTTGAGAGGATTGCTGCTTAGTTTTATTTCCTTTTGATCTCATTTCTTTTCACCTTTTTATCACATCCATATTTGCCTGCATCATTTTTCTTTCCATTGATCAACATTTCAATGTGAGATACATTCTCCCTCACCATCCATATATATCATGTTGATTAGCCTATACCATCCCTTGATCCACTATCGTTGTTGACACATTCATAGTGTTTCTCGGTTTCCTTATTGATGTATCTACATTAGACATCGTTAGGCCCATGGCTTATGAGATCTTTTGGATATTATGCATATTACACCTGAGGGAGGGTTTGATCATTGGGTATTTGAGCCTAGTTTTCCTTCGACTCTATTACCTTATTACCTTGAGCCTACATTACAATCCAAGTCATAAGAGCACCTTGAGGCCATGAGATCAGATGTTATCTTCATCAACCTCTACTTGGGCAAGTGCTTAAGATCTAGTGGATATATGGTGTCATCATGCTCCTTCTCCTAGGATATGCTTCTTTCATGATTGGGGTTGATTCAGTAGCAGATGCAGATGATTGGTTGATTTGATGATCATTTGATGTTGCTTGACCTTCATTTTGCGGTATACTAGATTTTAAGTATGTTCATTTTGTGGAGGTTGTAGACTTCTTATAGCCGACATGATTGTCTTGTTGATTATGGACATTGATTCAATGGTACGGTGTTACTATGTTTCATTCTGCTCAGTCTCTCCTAATTTTTTAATTCAGTTCATAGTTTTGGGTATTAGCATGTGATTCTCAATGGATTTGCCTTGCTGAAGCTTATTTTCATCCACCAATTTCGGTGGTCTTTGTATGATTACTTTATGATTCTCGGTAGAGATATTTGAGGCTACACACCAATTGCTATACTAGGGCATATCTCATTTTCTTTGGATTGAGACAAGTCCCTAGTAGTGTAGTTCCTCTAAGGTTGATTGTTCTCATTAAACCTTCTTGTTCCAATTGATTGTTTTGAGATAACATCATTTTGCGGTATGGCATATTTTTTAGTTTGTGATAGTCTTTTCTATCATGATCCTCTTGGCGATATATTATCGAGATTTGGTCATTTTGGCTATTGCACACTCCAGCTCCTCATGGGAGCACATTATGACTCACATGGGCCAGTCCACAGTAGGGTACTTTCTAGATATTCATTTGTTTTCTTGGATCAGTGGATTATTATTGAAATGGATTGGATGATTGTTGTCAAGTATTAGATAGTCCCTACAATAGTTTGTAGACCTTGGATATTATATCACATTTTTGAGATTATCAAATTTATATCATATTTGATTGAGTCGCATTGAGACCTACTTCTGCTCTTTAGATCTTCTGACCCTTTATCAATTGGATTATTCATATGAGATTTGATTCAATGTATTTTCCTCGAGATATTGGTAGATTCCTCATGATGACTTCTTGGTGGTTTTAGTTCACAGTGTCACAAGTTGATTTTACATGTTGGGGCGTATTTCCTCGCAGTTGAGATTTTCAAATTTATGAGATTTAGTTGATTTTTGTTCGGTTATTTGCATGTATATAAATTTTCGACTAAAAACAACCAAATCCGTAAGTGCCACCAGATCCTGAAAGTAATATAATTGGCTTTTAATTAAAAACCCAGTATTGAACCTGAGGAAAAATTGGTTTAAATGGAGATTAATTACCCCGACTACTAAAGAATTTCACTATCTAAGCGATATGACTGATTGGGATGATGATTAACTAAAATTAAAACTAATTAAACTAACCTAACTCATGAAAATCAAAAAATGATTGAAGTGAAGTGAAAGAAAACTTTAATGATTAATACGAGGGTTGGTTGTCTCCATTGATGGGTTTATGACTTATAACCATAAAATACCAATTAAAATGAATATATTCTAGTGCTTACCCAAGGAACCCGATATGAGGTTTACACTATCATGTCTCCCCTTAATTTCTCACACCTCATTCATATTCTCCTTTCGGTCCTTCTAGGTCAAACAATGTGATACTAGTTCTAAGGTAAATCAGTCCTCAGGAACTCTATTGGTCTCCTTTCGATCCTTACAATAAAGTTACCCGGGTTATGTTCCGATCGATCTCCTTTCGATCCTTACAATCTTCACATAAGGTTGAATGATGTCCCTCTTAATAAAATCCACCTAGTCATAGGCATTCCCTAATTTCTATATCTTTCATTAAGTTAATTCAATTTTAACAATTGTAGGACAGTAGAGGTAAAATCAAATTCCTAAGGGGATGCTTCAACTATCACTCTGGAACATGAGCTCTAGGTCTACTTCACTCTCTAGCATACCACAATTAGATAAAAACCTGAACAATAAAAGGAACCACAAACACTCACAATGACCTCAACCTGACATAGATTCACGAAATCATTCAATAAAAACCATAGGTCAACCACCAATTTCAACAACCAACCCTAAGGGAGAAATTAGCCACTCATAGCAACCTCAAAACCCAACAATATCATATTTTCACCAAATAAAATACTGAAAGATTAAGAATAAGAGTAGAGTTTAGTAATACAAAACAAATATTAGATCAATCTCATCCAAAACTCAGCTCACTTTGCTACGAAGTGACATCTATGGCTGGACAACCAATTCAGCTCCAAAAATGAGCTTAAGATCATGTAAAACTAAAAACCTAAAAAATTTAAGCACAGAGAAAACCCTATAAATGGGTATGTCACACGCACCTTTCTAAGTTTCTCTCCTATTGTTTAAGGTCTATTACAAGCATAGTATATATACTATTGGGAAATGGGCCAATGATTAGGTTAAAAATAGGTATGTTTATGTCGTAGCCAATGTGGTGGATCTTCGCCTAGGCAAAGGAAAGCTTCACTAAGGCGAAGGTTAGGTTTGCTGAAGCGAACGAGAATGGTTCTTCAGTAATCCTCAAATAGCAGTGCTGGTTCACCGAGGCGAGCTATTCCTTCGCCTAGGCAAACCTCTTTGCCAAGGTGAAGGTTAACCTACACCTAGGAAAACTAAGCTTTGCTTAGGCGAAGACGTGTGCCTTTTTCTAATGTAGTAGCCCTTCGCCTAGGCGAACTCCTTTGCCTAGGTGAACTCCTTTGCCAAGGCAAAGGTTAGGTTCGTCAAGGTGAACCCAAGAGTGGTTCTTCAGTAATCTTCAAATAGCAGTGCTGGTTCGCGAGCAAAACGTTCCTTCGCTGGCCGAACCTCTTACATGAGGAGAAGGTTATCTACGCTTTGCGGGAACCCGAGGTTCTTCTCACACATGGAGTACCTTTCTTGTCTTTTAGCTCTTCTTTTGCTTGATTTTCATTCATTATCTACAAAACAATGTATAATGAGGGATTAGTGTAATATTGATGAATAGGATGTGCATCTAAATTTGAGTTTATAGATACATGAAAAACACACAAAATGTAGGTATGATTCACACTTAGGAGCAATACCCCAAACTTAACATTTGCTTGTCCTGGCAAGGGAACAAAGACACATTTTCCCGAGTTATTAAAAATAAAATGTGAATATTGAATATAAACTTAGCAATGTTTTGCCTCGAAGCTATGCATTCTAACACTAAAATAATATTTCAAGATAGTTTTCTTTTAAAATTAATGGGCTGACCATAAGTTGAATGCACCTAGATCAAGGTTCTGTCTTGAGTGTGTGCAGTCTGACCCTCATTAAACCAAGTGCAGTTTAGATGAAAACAGGAGAATGAATGCAGTAAAGGATCTCTCACTCCTAAAGAATTTCCATGAATGCAAAGTGACCAAGACTTTATAGGCTTGCTTGGCATACCATTCTCCACTAATGTAGGTATTACACACTATTGGGATCAAATAGGTCTTTTTCAAGCTTATAGTGTGTGTGGCTAGGGGAAAGGTAATTACATAAGTCATTTAGGTTTAGTTTTTACCCAAAACACTAAAGCACATTTTTCGTTTTATTCTTGTGCTTCATCCTCTCAAATTTCACTATGTTTCAAATTGAGTCATTCAAACTTAACCCAATTAGCATCACTATGCTTTTCGCGTTGCTTCACCCCTAAACTTATTTGCTTCTATCTTTCTTGAGATCACTAAAATTGTGCTTTTCGAACATCGAGGGAAGAAGCGAGTGCAATAATCCGCCTTTAAGGTTTCTACCTACTCCATGTAACAAGTTTTAGGTCAATAACTCCTAGACCAGTTGGTCTTGGGGTATTAGGTGTTAAAACACTCGTATGGACTCAGTAGCTCAAGGTAAGAAGGCTACGAGGTTAAATTTGCTCCTCCTTGAGTTCTTTTCTTATTTACACTTTTTCTAACTGTTTTTCTTTTCTTGTTCTTTTCAAACAACCCTTCCTTGACATTTTTCACTTATGCAACTCTCTTCATTCAAAATTCCCACTAAACTACATGCCCTCCTCATGATTTGTACTTTATAAGTGGCATGTTAAGGGTAAAATGGGTTCTTGACTAAAGGATAAACTAAAAGGATATGGGTGCTCATTCTTGGTTTTCAAGATAGAATATGGCTATTACGGCTCAAATAAGGTGACTATGGAGTAATACATAACCAGGTAATATAAGAAGGCTCAACCGATTCCAAGGACGGCCTATATCATTTCCCAAAAATTGCGACACCTAGGATTTCGCCTCAAATGGTAATTAAACAAGTTCTATCTTGTGAGATCTAAACGTTATGATTTCCTAATTTTCTCTGATTGGCAAACAAAGTGCAAGAGACTTGTGTATAAGTTTGAATGCAAATCTATTTAAGTGTATAGTTGTATGGTCGACCAATTTGGTTTTTTAGATCAACTATCTCTTACATATTCAAATTCGAGAACAACATAATTAGATATCATCATAGGCATTCCAAATGTCTTACAGCAAACCCACAAAAACAAAACTTTTTACAAATTTTCAAAATTCTTCAAAATTTTGCTACGCTGTGGCATTTGGATAATCACTAACTGGATAGCATTAAACCTCAACAATTCAACCCAAGAAATATATGCAATATTGATCAAATAATTTCAAATAGAAAATAAAACAATTAATGAATCAAACCATTCCCACAATGCAATAAAAAACTAACTGACAAGCACACCGAAATATTTTTCAAACTACTTAAGCATCCAAAATAACTAAAAAAAAAAAAAGCAAAGATAATCCAATATATATATATATATATATATATATATATATATATATATATATATATATATATATATATATATATATATATATATATATATCAAGCTCACGGGGAAATTAGTAAAGTGTTTCAGTTGCACCAGGTTGCACCAATAAGATAAAATCAGTATAATACGGGGAAAACACCCCCAAACTTGGAACTAGTACCGTCCTCAATGCAAAATAGAATCGGGAAGTGAAAAGAAACTCCCCTCAAATATCAGGATGATTTTCGTCTGTCATCAGGTTATCTACGGAGGTAGTTGATGGCTCTGGTACAATATGAGAATTAATGGAAGCTATACTTGATGATGGAAGTTTGTGGAGTGCAAGCGATGAGATGATGGTCCATGATAGAACTGCATTATGCTAATAATATATGTTGGGTTGCGCTCCACATGATCGACACTGCATCTGGCTGTCGATTACGCAGCTCATCCTAATAGGCAAAGTAAAACTCTCGCTACAATGCACATATAAGTCGGCAATGTGTCTCCCTCGTCCTCGGAATCCTCTTGGCTCTTGTTCTCTGTATTTGGGGCTTCTTCTTCTTTCTCTTCCTCCTTATCATTTGGAGCTTCATCCTTAGATTTCAAAAGTGGCAATGAGAATCGATGGTGGGATTTCTCTTCAAACTCAAGCATTAGCACTTTAGCAACTCGGCATAGTTGGGTGATTAGAGAGGGGTGGATAAGGGCTCTAGTATAACGCCCTTGGGTAGATTTGATAATCCCACTCTCTATGACATGGACAATATCAAATCTAATGCCCTGAATGAGGGCATAAAGCAAGATCATCTTATCCTTGGTCACTATGGACAAATGAAGGCTGGGTTTGAGTTTGGCATAGAGAAAATTATACCAGACCTTCGAGACAAGTTTGAGGGCCTTCATCTAAAATGTCGTCACCTCTTATCTAGAAGGATGGCGTTTCCATTCACCTCATCCCCTTATAAGGGATCTCATAATGTGCTGATAGTCTGTGTTATGAAATAAAGCCCTATAGGCTTCACTATTATCGTCCACCAAATTATACAGCCTGTCACGATTGCACTAAATTCAACCCACTTCCCTCGTACGTAAATTGTGGAACCAATTCGACCTCTTAAGTTGGAGTGGAATTCTCAAACCAATTGAAAATTTATCTCAGGTGAGGATGCTACGCCTGATTTAGTCCACCTTTTCTGAATTACAAATTCGAAGTAGACATTGGAGTTCGAAATGCCCCGCTCATGAACAAAGGTCATGTTGTAAAGAGAATCGTGATATAGCCTTTCGGCATCCCAAGTGATGAACTTTTCGAGGTTGTTAGGAAGAGGTGGAGCGAACTAGATCTGGAATCCTCTTTCTTTTTTATCGAATTTGTTTTCTTAGGAAATATTGAGAAAGAAGGAGAGTGGTTTGGAAATCTGGGGGTTTTGGAGAGAAGAGAGGTCCAAATGGTGTTTGAAGCTAGAAAAGACCTTTGGCATATCTATTTATAATGCCTTAGGATCGGCGTCGCTGGGACGGCGACACTTGAAAAAATGAACAGTTGTGGGGGTTCACCTAGGCGAAGTGGCCTTCACTTCGGCAAACCCGAGAGCATGCCGAAAGCCATTTAGGGGTTCACCTAGGCAAAGGGGTCTTCGCCTTGGCGGAACTACGAGGAAACACATACCAAAGGTGTGTGTGTGTGTGTGTGTGTGTGTGGGGGGGTACACCTGGCGAGGAATCCTTCATCGAGGTGAAGGCTTTCCTTCACCTTGGTGAACCAATATTTTTCACCCGAAATAGATATACGGTTCACTAAGGGAAGGGGCCTTCTTTAGAGGCGAACAAAACATTGCTTTCAGTAAGAAAATGACCCCGAAAATCTTGTTTCCAAATTGTGGCTTTCTCTTTTATTCTAAACTTTACATTTAATTCATTAAAATCAATTTGAAGCTATGTCTCTCTTTCTTTTTGAAAAATGTCATATTTTTAATCCACCCCAAAAACTTGGTTTCAAATAGGTCTTCTTGAGTATACCTAAAACACTCAACAAACACGTCAAACAAAACAAAAAAAAATAAGAAAATAAAATAAAACAAGAATCCCTAAAATTAACAAAATGAAACTAAGGAGAAAAATGAAAAAGAAAAATAAATGGAAGAAAGGGATTCTTATAAAGCTTAGGTTACCTCCCAAGAAGCGTTATATTTAGTGTCGATAGCTCGACGAAGCTGTGTCGTACCGCTAGTACTCAAAGAAAATGAAGAATGTTGGTACTCAACCTGGAGAATGACTCATGGGTTCTTGGTCAAGTGTGCCAATACATGTTGAGATGAGACTTTTTGTCTTCACAGCAGTTGAATTTTTAGTTCCTTCAACTGATAAATGATTTACATCTACTATCTTTAGAGATGGCTCCATTTCATTTTGATCAGCATTTTATTTTATGCTTGAATTCAGCTCTTATACTCGTGGTTCATCATCACGGTGAGTACCACTTAGCTTTCATAGTTGTTTCTTTAGTGGTTGTTGTCATGCTCCCCAACTCCTTGCATGGGTATAGCCTTTACGATGCACCACTTCATTCTCTTTCTTACAAGCTTGTCATTTTGATAGATCTTTCGATTACTGCACAATAAATCTCTTCTTTGCTAAAGTCAATTCTCCACTTTCTACATCAATAAGAGCCCGACTTGTGGCTAGAAAAGGTCTCCCAGGGAATGAGATGTACTTTTCATCCTCCTCGTATGCAACAGCGAAGTCCGTAGGAAAATAGACATCACACTTTTAGGCACATCTTCAATAATACCTTTGGGTGAAGCCATTGATCGATCCACCATTTGAAGTGATAGAGTTGTCGGTTCAATTTCCCCCAAATTCAGCCTTTTAGCCATTGAATATGGCATCAGATTAAGGTTGGCACTAAGATCACACAATGCCTTGCTGAATGTATGCTCCCCTATGACACAAGGTATGGAAAAACTGCCTCGGATCTTTTTGCTTTTCTTAGAGCTTCTGTTGGATGATTGTGCTGCGATTCTCAAACAGGTTCACAGTTCCTTATGCCACTAATATCTTCTTGTTGCTCATTATCTCCTTCCTGGATTTCACATAACTAGGCATTTGGGCCAAAACATCTACAAATGGAATGTTGATCTCAAGTTTCTTGAATATGTTCAGGAACTTTGCAAACTAAGCATTCAGCTTGGTTTTTCTAAATTTCAGGCGAAGGGTAAGGGTGGAGTGTACAAGGGAGGGTTGTTAGGAAAACTCATTCTACCCGGGACAAATTCATCAGATTTTTGCTCCCCTTCTTTGCTGATCACTTCAGCTCCCCCTTTTCAATTTCAGCTTCCATCTTTTCTTTAATTTCTGGAATTTTCTACTGCAATTGGTTTTTATCTTTTTCAACATTTTTGGGTTAATCTAGCTCTTTCCCACTTCTTAGTGTTACAGCCATGCATTGTTTCGGATTTTTCTCTATATCACTTGGAAATGAGTTTGGGGGTGTTTCCCTTAAAGATTGAGCCAATTGACCCATTGAATCTCACATTTTCATAGATGCCCAAGATTTTCTTAGTCGTTTCCATGTTCTTCATCGTGTGCCAATATTAAACGATTGTGCTCCAAATTTTTCATGCACATCCCCATGGTTGCTTGAATATTTTCTAAGCTTTTAATGTGCATGCCAAAGGTGAGTTAATTGTTCTCCAACTGTGTAATACGCGACTCATTGCTTTTTCTCATCTCATTCATTGCCACTAACAGCTCATTGACTCCAGTTTGCCTCGTATTCCCCTAATAATTTGAGCTCAAAGCTCGAAGGTGCCATGGTGATACTAAGCTGATGGGGGCCATGCAGAACAATCGCTTAATTCCCGTATGACAAATTCTCATGGTTTCTGTAACACCTCGAAATATACCCTATTCGTTTTCAACGTGTTTAGGGTATTTTGCAGGCATAAATTAAATTTTTCGTAATTTAAAATACGAAACATGGAAATTGAGAAACCCGAAAATTGTACAAGACATAAGGACAAAATTGTAATTTGTCAAAAAGGGGGCATAAAAGTCATGAGTTGATAAGATTAGAGGCCAAAGTGGAAATAAAATAAAGTATAGTGCAATTAATGGAATGAGGAGGACTAAAGGTAAATAACATAAACTTTAACTATACAAAGGGGAGGGAGACCAAAAATAACTCATTTTTGGTCTCGAGACAAGGAAACATACGGGTTAGAAGAGGAAGAGGAAGAAGAAGAAGAAGAAGAGGAAGAAGGAGGAGCTAAGTAAAGGTTGGAATAGTATGGAATCATTAGTATGGAAATTCTAAAGTTTTGTATGGATTCTAGTATGATTTTGTACAAAAGCTATTTGGGTATGGATTGCTAGGGTTTTCTTTGGACATTAGTTTGTTCCCTTTCTAGGATTTTGTTAGGAATACATCCTAACTCTAGATTTAAGGGAAGTTGGGTTGAAAATCCCTAGTTGATATCAATTAGATATGGAATCCTTCATAAGTGTATTGTTTTGTAAAGTTTGGAGAACTTTGGTATGAATCCTTGGATTCTTTAGCTAATTAAAAGTGTTTGTGGAGTTGTTTAGAGGGATTCCATGTTGATTTTTGATGAAGGACGGAATAGAAGAGAATTATGGAAGAAAGGTGAATGAAAAAGGGTGAATTCTGCCATTTCTAGGCAGAATCGCACCTTGGTACCGGTACCAAACAGGGGTGGTACCGGTACCACTCTCCAGAACCGGTCCGGTACCGGTACCAAACATAGTGGTACCGGTACCACTAGTTCCTGCAACCCCGATTTTTGGTATTTTTGTATAGTTAAGCTATAATTCGTATACCGAGAGTATTAGAACTCTAATAAATGATTATCATGGGTTAAGATAAGAAAGAAATGAAGTGAAAAATGTACCATACCTCGCCGCCTCGGCGAAGCGAGTTCGATGGGGCAAAGTTCATGCCCCAATAATAAGATAGGAAGTTTCTGAATACATATAATCGTAGGAATGCCTAAGACCGGGTATTAAATGATATGGCATACATTGCAGTGGCGAGGCACGTTACGTCCGGTGCTTAGGCACTCCTGCGGTCTCGCGGCGCCCACGTTGCGTGGGCGGGCACGTTACATTTTAGTACTTGGCACTCGATTAGTGCTACGGCACTCTGTTCAATACTTGGCCTCTTGCTGTGCTCACGGCACTTGATGTGCTACGATTATCTTGAGGTACTTATTGTCTTATGTCTCACTCATTTATTATTGCGGTCTAGAGTATTCCATAGTTATATGATAATAACCTGAATGAGGAAGACGAGTAAACAAGTGTGTATCGTTCTGATCTGTAGTACCTACGGGTACTTCTGAATAAGAATAAGTTCTATAACTCCTACGAGAGATATGAACAAGCATAAAATTGCTATAAGTACAAGTATGAGTCATATGGGAGATCCGAATAACCATAAGTCTGTTAGAAGCATAAGTAATTGTACAAGCTCCTTATATGAATGCATGCAAATTATGATATCTATTATTGTTATACGCTTACTATAACTGTGTATATGCATATTACCTATGTTTCCCACTAAGCATAAAGCTTATACGGGTTTCCCAATCCGTGTAGGTCTGCAGAAGAAGGAGCCCCGATGATCTTCGCGTTAACTGGGCGACACACTAGTAAGGGTTCATCACTATAGGTTTCGCGCTCTGATAATGTAAATGTAATATATAGTTTTGTATATGTAAATGGGACTCAGAACTGTATGTATATGACACTGTAAACATCACTATGGTGGTCGTTTTATTTTGTATCTTTGTATATGATATGTTGATACAGTTATAAGACTTGGACATACCGGCGTGATAAAGGCTGGTAAGAGTCGGTGATATAGTCTCGCGCCTGGGCAGGTTCGGATCCTCCGTTAGGTCGAACCGGAAAGCGAGGTGTAATGAGTTGGTATCGAGCATGAGGTATACGTTAACCTTGGAAGCTTGATGGGATATGATGCAGCCTGGTTGGTATCAAAGCCTAGGTTTAGGCATTTCTGGATGAGTCTTAGATTAAGGATGTACCTACCTAGTAATGTGTTAGCCTAATGCGGATATCTTTGTTTTGTGTATTGTCTAGAATGGATCCACCTCAGGAAGCTGCAGACGAAACAACTGAAAGCTTCAATCATTTGGATCAATTTGCTTCTGGTCCATCAAAGTCAACGATAAATGAAAATGCTTCAATTGAAGTATTGATAAAAATCTCTCAGGATATGGCAAGGGTCTTAGATCGGCTCACGGCCCCTCAAGCTCTGAGTGATTTAATACGAAAGCATGGAGTGGAAGAATTCCATGGTACAAGTATGGAAGAGTCCGATAAAGCCGATTTTTGGCTTGAAAAACTTGAAAGGGCTCTAGCTTAAGCGAGATGTCGTGGACCAAGGTCACATGTGCGATATTATTCTTTGCAAGGTCGACTTATGATTGGTGGAAGTTGGTTTTGAGAAATCCACTACTTCCAGATCCAGTTACATGGGACTACTTCATCACGAGTTTGTCTGAAGTATGTCGCGATGATTACAAGTCAAAATGGAAGAAATTCTTGACTCTAAGACAAGGGAAAATGGCCGGTGGTGAATATGAAAAATTCAGCCGCCTTAGTAAATATCTGCCGGAATCAGTTCTTACGGAAAATTCAGATGTGAGATAGTTTGAGGAGGGAACCATGGAGTCGATAAAAGGTACCTCCACATTGTTCTTCGCTACAAGTTGTCAATTTTTATCAATTTGATACAGTAGCTATAAGGGTGAGAAGTCGAAATGAAGAGTCAAGAAAGAAAGAAAGAAAAGTTACCGAGAGGGAGTTCTCTTTGGGAAAAGGCGCAGAGAGTCGCTGAGTTGATTCGATACGAGGGGTTCGACTATAAGGGTAGAGACAAGGACCTACCATGACACCAAAGTTCAGTCGGGCACCTCGGCCAGACCAAAAAGGAAGCATTATGTACCCACACTACCACAAATATCATCTTGGTATTTGCGGGCGAAGTAGCGGGGGTTGTTTCCTATGTAGAGACACGGATCATATGATAGCCAATGTCATGAGGATCATGGAAGTTCTGATCCTCAAGGAAGTGGTAGAGGGAGGGGTCAAATGTACCTCCACGGACTCGGAAGTAGAAGTAGGGCGAAGTGGCTCCTGAGGAAGAGTAATGCTTGAGAGACGGTGAATCTTCCTCTCTCTGACCCGGCCACGAGCTTATGCTATGAGTGCTCGTGAGATCCCGGGACATCACAGGGTTATTCTTTGGTACTTTCCTCTCTTTGATGTTATTGACTTGTATGCTTTAATTGATCCGGGCTCTGCGTTCATATATATGCATGGAACAAATGGTGATAAAATTTACCTTCAGTGGCATTTAGCTTATGACTGCTTGTTACAAGTCCTGCAGGGCATAGTGTTAGAAAGTCAAGCGTGTGTATAGAATGTCATAATGGTCCATGATAGGGAATTCTCGGTTGATCTAATTGCTTTGCCTTTTCATGAGTTTGATTTGATCTTGGGAATGGATTGGTTATCCAAACATCGGGCCATAGTTGACTGTGATAAGAAAATAGTCCTACTTAAATGTCTTGACCTATCAGAAGTAACAATACAGGGTATCCGATGCGAATCCATCTTTTGAAAGTTATTTCGGCTATATGAAAATTGACGTTTTTACGAGAAAGGTTATGAAGCCTTTGGCTTTGATTCTTGACTCAGCGAAAGAGCAAAGTAAATTTAGAAAATATTCCTGTGATTGAGGAGTTCCCTTAAGTGTTTCAGAAGAGTTCTGGAATTGCCACGAAAGTGGATCTCTCTATTGAAGTTGTACAGGGAACGACTCCTATATCGAGGACACCGTACCGTATGGCTCCAACTGAACTAAAAGAGTTGAAGATTCAACTACATGAGCTATTGGATAAGGGTTTCATTCGACCTAGTGTTTCACCTTGGAGTGCGCCGGTTTTATTTGTTAAGAAGAAAGATGGCACTCTTCGGATGTGCATTAACTACCGGCAAATAAACAAAGTAACAGTTAATAATAAGTACCTGTTGCCAAGAATAGAGGATTTATTTGATCAACTGAAAGGAGCAAGTGTCTTTTCAAAAATAGACTTGCCATCAGGATATTATCAACTCCAGGTAAAAGAGGTTGATGTCAGCTGACTTTAGAACTTGGGTGTAGCCTTATGAGCTTTAGTAATGTGCCATTTGGGTTGACTAATGCCGGCTGCATTTATGGACTTGATGAATAGGGTTTTCCGCCCCTATTTGGATCAATTTGTTGTGGTATTTATTGATGACATCCTGGTGTATTCTAAAAATGCACAGGAACATGAAAACCATTTGAGGATAGTATTACAAACTTTGAGAGAGAATCAGTTGTTTGCAAAGTTAAGTAAATGTGAATTTTGGCTTAAGGAAGTGTCATTCTTAGGCCATATTGTATCTACATAAGGTATTAGAGTGGACCCAGTGAAAATTGAAGCAATTGTGAATTGGAAACCTCCTCGAAATGTAACCGAGGTGAGAAGCTTCTTGGGCTTAGCAGGTTATTATCGGAGATTTGTACAAGAATTTTCAGTTATAGCATCCTCACTTACAAGATTACTCCGAAAGGGAGTGAAGTTTGAGTGGGATGATAAGTGCCAATCCAGTTTTAAAAGATTAAAAGAAATACTGGTTGAAGCACTAGTGTTGATTTAGCTTACTTCTAGTAAGGATTACACAGTGTACAGTGATGCTTCGAGGATAGGTTTGGGATGTGTATTGATGCAGGATAGGAAAGTGGTGGCTTATGCTTCTAGACAATTGAAGCCGTATGAGAAAAACTATCCCACACATGATTTGGAGTTAGCAGTTGTAGTGTTTGCTTTGAAAATTTGGCGACACTATTTATATGGAGAAAAATGTAGAATTTTCACTGATCATAAGAGTGTAAAATATTTGCTAACTCAAAAAGATTTGAACTTGAGGCAACGTCGGTGGTTAGAATTGTTTAAAGACTATGATTGTATAATTGATTCTGTGGAAACCCAATGTAGTGACGGATGTGAGTAGGAAAATGATTTCTACTTTGATTTTGAAAGATTATGATTAGAGACTTGCACCCGATGGAGCCTTGTTGGCTCAATTGAGTGTAATACCGGATTTGAAGCAAAGGATAATGAATGCTCAGAAAAATGATGCCAAGCTACAGGAGATGGTTCAGTTAGTCAATACTAGAGACAAGACTGATTTTTCCATAGATGGAAGTGGAAGTTTGTTGTACAAGCGGATTATGTGTCTTGAATGATATGGATTTGAAACATAAGATATTATATGAAACTGCAATCTTTGTTTTTCACCATGCATCCTGAAAGTAATAAAATGTACCAGGATATAAGCGGTACTGCGGTGGTAGGGATGAAAAGGACATTTACGAGTATGTGTGTCTAAGTGTCGATGCCGACAAGTAAAGCTGAACACCAAGTACCATCCGGTTATTAATCCCCTTCCAATTCCCGATGGAAGTGGGATAACATTACTATCGTTTCTATCGGTTTCCTACTTTAGAAAAGAAACATGATGCGGCTTGGGTAATTGTGGGCCAGTTGACCAAAGTCACGCTCCGCTATTTATCCGACTTGACTACTCCATGGATCGTTTAGCGGACCTTTATGTGAATGAAATTGTCAGATTACATGGCATTCCCTTATCGATAGTATCCGACCGTGATCCTCGGTTTACATCAAGGTTCTGGAAAGAGTTACAGTCATCTTTTGGTACGAGACTGAATTTATGCTAGCTTTCCATCGTGAAACAGATGGAATGATGCGAAAAGTGATTCGAGGTGTTGAAATATCTTTGGGTATGTATTAGATTTCCGGGAAGTTGGGATAGGTATATTCCACTCGCTGATTTACTATAACAACGATTATCAATTCGGTATCAGTATGGCCATTATGAAGCTTTGTATGGAAGATGATGTAGAACTCCTATGTGTTAGACAGAGATGAATGAGCATAAGATTATTAGTCCTGAATTAGTAAAAGACAGGGAAGAAAAAGTTCAGTTATTGGCCGATTAAAAGTTGTGATAGATAAAGGTCTATCTTAATTTGAAGAGAAAGGATATAAGTATTATGAGAAGTCGGAGAAAAAGTGTTTTTAAAAGTATCTCCATGGAAAAAGATACTCCGTTTTGGAAGAAAAGGGAAACTGAGTCCACGATTCATTGGCCCTTACGAGATTTTAGAAAGAGTTGAACCAGTAGCGTATCATTTGGCATTCCCTCTAGAGTTAGCCAAATTAAATGATGTATTCCATGTGTCATAACCCGTGGATATCGTTACGACCCATCGCACATACGAGTTCAAGGAAGATATACAAGTACAAAGAAGATTTCACTTTGATGAAGAGGCGAAAGCTATTCTAGATCGTGAAATAAGACAATTCCGGAACAAGCAAGTCCCTCTCACGGTAAGGTGCTTTGGCAACATTCTGGTATGGAAAGGCGACATGGGAACGAATCGACGATGAGAATTACGGTACCTCGACTCTTGGGTTCGGGCAATTTCGAGGGCCCGAAATTTGCTTTTAAGAAGTGTAACATCCCGAAATATACCCTAGTCATTTTCAACGTGTTTAGGGTATTTTGTAGGCATAAATTAAATTTTTCGTAATTTAAAATACGAAACATGGAAATTGAGAAACCCGGAAATTGTACAAGACATAAGGACAAAATTGTAATTTGTCAAAAAGGGGGCATAAAAGTCATGAGTTGATAAGATTAGAGGTCAAAGTGGAAATAAAATAAAGTATAGTGCAATTAATGGAATGAGGGAGGACTAAAAGGTAAATAAAAGAAACTTTAACTATAAAAGGGAGGGAGACCAAAAATAACTCATTTAGTCTCAAATAGAAACACTCTGGATTTAGAAAGGAAGAGGAAGAAGAAGAAGAAGAAAGGAAGAAGGAGGGCAAAGTAAGGTGTAGGGCGCGTATGGAATCATTAGTATGGAATTCTAAGTTTGTATGGATTCTAGTATGATTTTGTACTACTAGCTTCTTGTTGTATGGATTCTTTAGGGTTTCTTTGGACATTAGTTTGGTTCCTTTCTAGGGTTTTGTTAGGAATACATCTAACTCATATTTAGGAAGTTGGGTTGAAATCCTAGTTGATATCAATTAGATATGGAATCCTTCATAAGTGTATGGTTTGTAAAGTTTGGAGAACTTTGGGTATGAATCATGAATTCTTTGGCTAATTAAAAGTGTTTGTGGAGTTGTTTGGAGGGATTCCATGTTGGTTTTTGATGAAGGATGGAATAGAAGAGAATTATGGAAGAAAGGTGAATGAAAAAGGGTGAATTCTACCAAATAGGGGTGAATAGAGTACCAACGTCTGAGCAAAATGTCTGGTAACATCAGCGATCTGGTACCACTCTCGAGAGCCGTCAGATCTGGGGTACCAAACATAGTGAATGCAGGTACCACTAGTTCACACCAACCCCGATTTTTGGTATTTTTGTATGGTTAGTATAATTAGTATGCGAGTATTAGAACTCTAATAAATGATTGGGGTTAGATAAGAAAAATGGTGAAAATGCCGTACCTCGGCAGCGCCGTGGCAGGATCAGTGGGGCAAAGTTCATGCTAATATTCACAGATAGGAAGTTTTGAATACACACCTTATAATCGTAGGAATGCCTAAGACCGGGTATTAAATGATATGACACTTACATTACGTGGGGCGACACGTTACGATCGGTGCTTGGCGCCGCAGTAGTCTCCCGACGCCCCACATTGCATTAGGCGAGGCACATTACGTTTAGTACTTGATTACTCTGATTAGTGCTCGCGGCACTCTGCTTTGTCTTCTGACACTTGATGCTACGATATCTTGGTACTTATTGTGATGTGTCTCACTCATTTATTATTACTGGTCTAGGTATTCCCATAGTTATATGATAATAACCTGAATGAGGAATACGAGTAAACAAGTGTGTATCGTTCTGATCTGTAGTGCCTACGAGTACTTCTGAATAAGAATAAGCTCTGTAACTCCTATGGGAGATCTGAATAAGCATAAAATTGCTATAAGTACAAGTATGAGTGAAGGATCCCAACCCGGATTAACCTCATGAACCCGAGGGGACCTCCGGCACTCCAACGGATATAGAAACATTTCCTTAAAACCATCAATTAAAATCCGTGGAGCGAACCCCTTTACAATCCTTAACATATCTTTATAACATAATGCGGAAGTGAAGTGGTAAATTTTTTTTTTTTTTTTTTTTTCAAACATAGCTTTTGAAAATATCGGCGGAGGTTCCTCTATTTTCGGACTTTCTCAATTTACAAAACGATAAAGCGTTTAAAAACACTTCTAAACTTCAATTTTATACTTCCATATTAGGATATAGTCCACAGCAATCAAACACAATATACATACATATACATTTGTTTACTTCAAATCATCAAAACATTCAAACCTTCTTCAATTCCATGCACATTTTTATCAAAAAAATTTGGGCTTGAGCCGGACTTAAGCCGACTGCCTACGTACCTCATCCACTGAGGATCAAAGCCCACGTAGTTCCTTTTCAAACTATATACATATATACATATATACATGACAAAATATTCAACATATACAATATGCAAAATATTTATACATCACAGTTCTGCGTCATCTCCTCGATGGCTCGACTCACTTTGCGCGAGGATGTCACCTAGCCATCTGTCTCGGGATTTCCTGAAAATGGTTTGAAACATCGAAGCAGAATGAGCTTCAAAGGAGCCCAGTGAGTGTACATTTTCATTAAGATAACATTTTCAGTATATATCAAAGTAATACATACTTATACAATTAAAATTTCATTTGTGTCTTAAACTTTCTTTTTTTCTTTATTTCTTTCTTTCTAATGGGCAGGATAAACGAGCCGGTTTAGGTGCGACGGTGAGGGACAGTCTCATTCTAGTCATAACCACTACGCTGCGGAGAAACTCACGCTTTGCATAGGGTTCCAGTCATAGCACTTTATCACATGTAAGGATATTACTTTAAACACCTATTTCCCTCCCTCAATTAGTAACCTATAACTTTACCCTCTAAATCCTTTCATGCTTAAAGTACCTCGGCCAATATCAGTCATAACAGTCATATAGGGTTAGGGTAATAGAGTAAAACTTTTCTTCAAGCCCATTTCTAAATCCCTTTAAACACTTTACTTTAGTATTTATACATTTATGCATTCTTTACACATTTTAAACTTCCATAATGCCTTAACACATGCATACATATATAATTTAATATAAATATATATATATTGATGCAAGATAAAACATTTCCATATGCCTTAACATTTTATATAAACAGCTCCATTAAACTTTTAGGTTTAATATTAAAACCATTCACTTTTTAAAACTCAATTGTCAAAATATCATTTGCTCCCAATTCTGCTCAAATCGGCAGCTGTCAAATTGTTTCCGTCCGATAGTCCTTTCACCTTTTCAAAAGAAAACCACAACTACACATTAATCTGTAACTTCCATTTTTAATCCACCATACACATTCATTTAAAGCCAAATGAACAAATTACCATGAGCAACTAAAAAAAAAAAAAACCACTCATTTTGGCTTGACCTTTTCCCACAATACTCTATAGACTTTATGACCCAAAATATATTTCAAACGGTCTTCAAAAATTATGAAACTCTCAGATCAGTCCTTTATATATCCAATGACATCTCTTTAAATTTTTCAATTTAAAATTCCTTCCTCTAATTCCTAAACCATATAACACAAGTTACAGCATGTTTTGATGCCAACTTGGATTTAACTCCTGAATCACCTACTGTTATCCTTGATTTATGGGATCTTAACTCCCATAATTTGGAAATGGTTTTCTTTACTCATTTTGAAAACTATGGTTCTAATGTTTCTTCTCCAATTGGAATCACACCCAATTTGGATCACAAAACTCAAGTTATTGTATTTTACATCTAGATGACTCAATTTGGCAGAACAGAATCTGCACATAGCTCCACTTTGACAAATTTTTTGGGCATTTTGGGGTTACAATTTGCATGCACTTCCTTCCGATAACTTTTTCCCCTATAAGTCTATTTTACCCATAATTTTGAATCACTCAATTTGGATGAGTGAAACTCCACTTATGGCCAAAACATTACAACCATACCCAAAACAGAGCAAAATCAGTGAGCTACACGAGCTCACCTTTCAGTCCGTATTTGGGAGCCTTAGAGCTACAATTTGATCTTGGTCCCTTCTATACATTTGTAGCCCTATCTCTTATGGTTCTTTACCAATTGGAATCAATTCATTTGGATAATTATAGCAATCTATGGCAAAACAAACAGGGTTTACAGAAATTTTGACAACATTCCTTTACTTTACAACATGATCTTAATGCCCTCAATTCAAAATCCTTTTTATTTTCTAACAAATTCAATGCATTATACCTCAATTTCATAAATCTAATAATTTCAACATATCATACAAAATTCAACATCAAACCCTAACCATTCCTCACTTGATTTTTCAAACCCCTAACTGTCAATTTAACTCATAAATTCTCATCTAAAATCGTCATGATTGACCTTAAATACTAATTCTACCATCCATACAAGAAAATCAAAAGCGTAGGTATGAAAAACATCAAAATCCAACTTTCCACCATTAAAAACTTGCTTGTTCTTAGTTTTCCTTGGCTCCTCTCTCTTGATTCCTTGTGAATCACTTGAAGAGCTTGAAGAAGGAGAAAAATAATCACACCTCACCTTGCTCCCCTTAGCCCTAAACGTTTTCTCCTTCCATCTTTTTTCTTTCCTCTATTTTCTCTTCTTTTCTCCCTTCTCCTCCTCTCCTACGGGTTGCCTTAGAAATTTTGAGACCAAAATATGAGTTTTGGCTTTTGTCCCTAACTTCCAAAATTGCCCTTGAACGAAGAATCTCATTGGTCCATTCCTCATGGTCCTTAACCCTAACTTAGCCCTAAAAAAATTTTGATTGGCTCTTGTGCCCAAGAATCTCATTGGTCCATTCTCATGATATTTTAATCATAACTTAGCCATTAAGAAAGGTTTTGATTGGCTCTCATAATAAAATATCTCCCTTATAGCAGCTTTTATCTCAGTTTCACCTTATACTGCTTTTATACCGATTAAACTTCAAAAATATTCTATGGTCGTCTAAACTTCCCATTGACCATGAAATATTCTAATTAAATCCTTCACAGTGGATTCCAGGCTCTGAAATCACCGAAATCGGATTTAAAATCATTAAAATCGGAAATCCGAACAAAAGCATATTATTATCCGAATTACGTTCGAATGCTTTGGCTTATCAGCGGACTCCGTTTCACTCGTTTCACCGGTTTCAGTTTCGTTAGACTCTATGATTATTTCGGACATTTTTATTATTTTATTTAATTTCGAAAAATTTCCATACAGGCTCAATTTCGATCCTGAAATCGCTGTCGAGCAATACCGTTACCAACCTGAAATGTCGGTTCAAAGTCATAGGAACTGAAATTTCTTAAAATTCGCTGCAAACTCCACTCCATCAGGATATAATAAGAAAAATCACTGTTATTCCTTGGGCATTGATTGAAAATTTTCGAAAAATTTCACTTTATGCTGAATGGCGTCACGGACGTTCTAAATTCTGTCTACCTCGTTTCTATCATTGGACCTCTAATCAGTTCAAAAACTAAGCATTATAACATTCGATCAGGTTGGGGTTTTACAATGAGTCATATGGGAATCCCAGAATAATATAGAAATGCATTGAAGCATAAGTAATTGTACAAGTTCCTTATATGAATGCATGCAAATTCTGATATCTATTATTGTTATACGCTTACTATAACTGTGTATATGCATATTACCTATGTTTCCCACTAAGCGTAAAGCTTAGCACGGGTTTTTAATCCGTGTAGGTACAGAAGAAGGAGCCAGTGATCTTCCGCATTCTGCTGGGCCAACACACTAGTAGGGGTTCATCACTATAGGTTCCGCGCTCTGATCATGTAAATGTAATGTATAGTTTTGTATATGTAAATGGGATTTCGGAGCGTATGTATGTGACACTTTGTAAACACCCGCTACGGTGAAATTAGTTTTATTTTGTATTTTTGTATATTATATGTTGATACAGTTATAAGACTTGGAGATACCAATGTCTGATAAAGCAGGTAAAGAGTCCTAGTATATAGTCTCGCGCCCTGAACCCGGTTAGGATCAGCCATTCGGGTCGGACCGAGAAACGGGGTGTGACAGTTTCTTAGCCCAGAGTGGTAATGAGATGGAAAATTGTTGTTGGGGCGAAATGTGTAAATCCTATTATTGACATAATTCGCATCTTCTATTTGAAGTGGAGTATTTGCCATAAGAGCATTCTAAGTTTGCATGTATGCAATCTCCCCAAGAGTTGGTTCCTTTGGAGCTTTGTTGATTGACTAACCAAAATATATCCACCAATTCTTCAACACACCTACCAAAGGCTATTCAATCCCCGAACAATGGCCAAAACTTGTTAGCGATTAACTATTATATCCACCAATTCGCCCAACCACGACTACCAAAAGGCTATTAGGTCCTGAAAGCGGTGCCAAAAACTTGATGAACATAATTTGTTTAACATAGACCAAAAATAACTGGGTCTTGACATTGTTGTTTGGACAATTTTCTGACATTGCTATCAAGAACTAAATCAATTCCCGACAACGGCGAAAAACTTGTTGATTGACTAACCAAAATATATCCACCAATTCTTTAACATAGCTACCAGAGGCTATTCAGTTCCCAGCAACGGCGCCAAAAAACTTGTTGAACATAATTTGTTTAACATAGACAAAAAATAACTGGGTCTTGGCATTGTTGTTTGGACAATTTTCTGACATTTCTATCAAGAACTAAATCAGTCCCTGGCAACAGTACCAAAAACTTGTTGACTTACTAACCAAAATATATCCACCAATTCTTCAACAGAGCTACTAGAGGCTATTCAGTCCCTGACAACGGTGCTAAAAACTTATTGAACATAATTTTCTTAACATAGACAAAAAATAACTAGGTCTTGACATTGTTATTTGGACAATTTTCTGACATTACTATCAAGAACTAAATCAGTCCCCGACAATGGCGCCAAAAACTTGTTGACTAACTAACAAAAATATATCCACCAATTCTTCAACACAGCTACTAGAGGCTATTCAGTCCCCGACAATGGTGCCAAAAACTTGTTGAACATAATTTGTTTAACATAGACCAAAAATAACTGGGTCTTGACATTGTTGTTTGGACAATTTTTTGACATTGCTATTAAGAAATAAATCAGTCCCTAGCAACAGCGCTAAAAACTTGTTGACCAAATTTTCGACACTGCTACCAAAGACTAACTAAAGTCCCTAGCAATGAATTCAACAACTTTTTGAGACCCAAGATAACAAATATGTGTTTGCTTTGTATGAGAAGGTATTATTTGAAAATATATTTTGGTCTAGTTCATTGCAAGTGCATAAGTCGTACAAGTAATAAAAGTTGAATTAAGTCCAGATATCGTTCCCTCGAGGATTGATGAAATCTATGGGTGGTATCCATCTACTCAAGATCCTTGCCTTTGAACTCCAAGTTAAAGTGATTTGGTTTTAAACTAAAGGAATTGTAAAAAACTAATTAAAATTCTATAACTATAAATGAAGAATTCAAAATAATTGGATTAGAAAGTTCACTAGGTAAGTAACATTTGGAAATAATTCAATGTACAGTTATCAATTTCTACATCATTTTATAACATGGTTCAACCATCCATTTGAATTCTAAACTTGTCAAAGATGCAAGGTAGTATAGTTTGGATTTCTTCACTATACATTTTGCTAATTAGATTTCATGTTCCTTTCAGACACATGAGTCTAATAAATTACTTGTAGAATATAATCCTCTTTCTAAGATCTGGGTATTTTTCCTTCTTAGTACTTCACACACAAATCCTAGGACTAAGGAATTCTTACCCCTATAGACAGGTAATGCAAGCTTTCCTCAATTTAATTAGTACCTCATCCATCTAATCTAATAACATTCTCTATCTCCTTGATTAGATCTCTACTAACACGGGATCAATATCCTTTCATCAGATACAGGAGAAACCTCTAATCAACTTAATTGATATATCATCCAACTAATCTTCACACCATGATTAAATAAGTGATTTATCGAAGTAGTTCTTCATAGTTCATTAGTTCCATAATATTAGTCTAACATACCTCCAAGCAATTGCTCCATACTCTCAGGATTCTCTGTCTCTAAGTCACTCAGAGGGCCTCCTGGAAATCAGAGCAAGATTCAATTCTTTTCTAGATTTGCGCTACTATCTTCAGAACCAAGTAATCTCAAAACAACATAATAAAATAAATTCAAAATTTCAAACTATGACGTTCTTTCAAAGTTATAGAGGAAAATAATAATTAACATCGATTCATTCCCGAAAGAATAGTCTTTCAAAAGCTAGTTACAACTACTTGATGATTAAGTGATCAAGAAAATTCACTGAGATTGTAAGCGAACTAAAATAAATTAACTTCAGAATTTCTCCAAATTTCATTCAATTCAAACAATAATGAAAACCAAGATTTTACAATAAACCCAGCTCGATACTTCACACTAGATTACTATTCAATCCTAAAAATAACTACCACAAAAGAAAAAACTAAACTAAACCAAGACTAATTTGACGAAAAAAAAAGTAAAAGAAAAAAATTAAAAAAAATAAAAGTAAAAATAATATACAAGGAGATTCCTGCTACCCAAAAGTTCCTAGTTTGGCGGAAGCTGTGTACAATGCCCTATAAGCTTCTATTTATAGATTTTCAAATGATGGGTCGCACTTCAAGTCTAAAATTGTGGATCCCCAAAAATCTAGCCCAGTAAGTTGCTTTGTCACAACATAGAAAGCCATGTCGCAACATAGTTGTCATATTTGTTCCTAGCTTTGTAGGTGACTGCGGGTTTTCTATCGCGAACATGGCTTTTTGTGCTTTCTTCTTGGATTACGTCGACATGGCCACACAATGGTAACAAAGTTCTCTTTGAAAGTTGTCTAGATTTAACGACATAAATTAAATGTGTGCTCGTGACATCAAAAACTTTGTTACAACCAACTTTTCATTCTTTGCTGCTCTTGAAAAATGTCGCGACATAAAATTTCTTTGTCGCGACAAAGCTTCTTTCCTTTTAGCTTTGTTTTATGTCACGACATAATTTTGAAATATTGCAACATAAAATACTATTTTGCTCACTCTGTGTTGTGACAATTTTTTATTATGTTCTCTTCATCTTTTGTCGCGACATAGTTTTCTATTGTAGTGACAAATATTTTTGCCTTCAACTTTTCAACTTTGTTGCGACATACATTATTGTGTTGCGACATTCTCTTGTGTGCTTCTTCTCACAGTTGCATGTTGTTGTTCTCACAACAAATAATTTCTATGTCGCAATATAGTCTTGCTGTCTTATACTGCTGAATCTGAACTCTATGTCGCGACAGACCTTGAAAATGTCGCGATAATATTTTCTTTCTTGATCTTTATCACTAGCTGAACTGTTTGTTTGTCGCGACAAACTTGTCTTGACTTGTCTCATTGCTCTTCTATTTTCTGTCGTGACATAATTTTCCTTTGTCGCAACAAAAATCTTTCACTCTGCAGTTTTTTGTGTCGCAACATAAATTTGATTGTTGAGACAAAACTCTATTGTCATTTGCTTGATCATTGTCATGACAAAGCAAAATAATATTGCGACATTCTTCTTTAACAACTTCTCAATCAATGTCGCGACATAATTTTCCATTGTCGCGATAAAGTTCTGTCTCCTAATTACCATTATGTCTCAACATTCATTTCTTTATCGGAACATTTATCATTCAATCTCTCATTTTGTGTCACGACAAAGTTGTGAAATGTCGTGACATTCTCACTTCTAGCCTGAGTTCGGCTTCTATTCTTTGTTGCGACAGAGCTTCTGTTGGTTCTATTGAAATTATGTCGCGACATTTTGAAATTTTGTTGCAACAATTATGCCTTAGCCAATTTTTAAGCTTTTCTTGCTGAAATTGTCTCTTTTGCATTAAAAACCTACAAAACACAAAGTTGTGAATATTCCATAATTCAGCATTTAAATCAATCATAAACTTCTAACAATACGCTAGAAAAATGGATTAAAAATATATGAGTTTAGGACTCATCAAGCTTGTTGATTCAATCTAGTCATCAAAGCTTCAAATTTTGCCTCCAAAAATGATATTATATCAATTTCATGGATTCTCCCTTGCTTTCTACCATCACCTCTCTTAGAAGAAGGTTGGTAATTGTTCTTGGCCAACTCTTCAAACATCAAGTTAGCTTCTTTTGTTGTTTTCATAGTGATGGGGACCTCCATGTACTTCTATCGGCAGGTGCCCTGTTAAATGGTTGAACCATTATAAAGATTCTGCTAAGCCTCAACTCTTACCATGTTGTGGGCGTACTCAGCGACTCTTTGAATCTATCCGCCATCATAAGTGTTTTTGATCACCTTGTCAAAATTGCATGATTTCAACTCTAAATTGTGGCGGAAAGAACTTGGTCAAGAAAGTCTCAACGACAGTCCCTTAAGTATCTATTGAACCCAGCATCAAATTGTTGAACCAATTCCTTGCTTTATCCTTTAGAGAGAAAGGAAATAGCTTCAACTTGATCATGTTATGATCCACTCCGTTCATCTTGATTGAGCCACACAATTGTAGGAAATTTGACACTTGTCCATTAGGGTCCTCGGTGGGCTACCCCCAAACTGCTGCTACTGAACCATGTTGATTAATGTAGGCTTTAACTCGAAATTATTGGCATCCATCGGCTGATGAATTCTAGATAATCTTCATTCATCCTTGAGACTGACAATCTCCAGTGGAGTTCTCTCGTCGAGAAGTATTTCATTGTGGTCTAAATGACTCTCACTGAATCTGTCACTATTATGATCCTCAATTTCTGCATTAGCAGCTTTCGCTTTCTTTCTTCTGAACAAAGTTCTTTCTATTTCATGATTTAGTGGAAATAGTTTAGCACTGGACTTTCTATGTATGTACGATTGGTACCTGAAATCAAAAAATAACATTTGAAAAAATAGTAAGCAAACTGAATACAAATGAAACTAAATTAAAACTAAAAATGAAAATAAGAGAAATAAAATAAAACTCCTGTAGAAAAAAAAATTTTGCTTAAATTAGCTAATGTCTCTTTTGCTAGAATATTAATCTATTCCATAGGCTTCCTCTTTTCCTGAACTTGACGACTTGTAAAAAAACTTGTTGGGGTTATTTTGCAGAAAATGGCAACCTTTCGAAATTTGTTTTCAACGTAAAACTGGAAGAACCAAGATCTGCATAAATTGTTTTACTTTGTATCACACAAGTAACTTAACAGTGAGCTTTTTAGTTAAAAACACGAATAATCTGAAGCTTACCGAGGAAAAAGAATGTGGTTTTAAATGGAGTTAGCTCTTTCTCTGTTTTGACTTGTAATCTAAGAATTTTCACTATCTTCAAGCGATATGATGCGATTGGGTTGATGAGTTATAACTAAGAGGTAAAATAATCCAAACTTAACCTAATAACGAAGAAATCGAAGAAAATGATTGAAGTGAAAGAAGGACTTTGACTGATTAATATAGGCTTTCGATTACGATCTATCCAGTACGATGGGTTTATAACTTTATAACAATAAATCTGGAATTGGAAATGAATATATTCGGGTAACACCTGGAACCCGCGATATGAAGTTTACTTTAACATACTAGTATCTCACACCGATTTTCTCACACACTCATTCATATTTATATTCAGGTCTTCGCTTCTGTGGATCCCGTTTCTTACAGTAATGATATGTCACTGGAGGGTTCACAAAGGCTTTGAAAAATTAGTCCTTGGGAACTCTATTGGTCTCCTTTCGGTCCTTGTAAAGTTAGGGTTCCCGTTAGATCAATCTCCTTCCGGTCCCTTCTGATCTTCACATAAGGTTGAATGATGTCCCTCTTATGAATCCACCTAGTACTGAGCATTCTAATTTCTAGATCTCTTTTATTAAGTTAATTAGATTTAATTGGACATGAGATAAAAAATAAATTCCTAAGAAAGGGGATGCTTAAATTGTCACTGCGGAACCCCTTGAGCTTTAGGTCTTAACTTCACCCTCTAGCATACCACAATTAGATAAAAACTTGGACAATAAAGGAACCATATACATACAACCTCAACCTGAAACATATAGATTCACAAGAAATCATTGATAAAAACCATGAAGTCGACCACAAATTTCAAACGAGCTTCAATACTGGGAAAGTGGTCACTCATACGCAGCCTCAAATCAATAATATCCTTTGCCAAATAAAATATTGAAAGATTAGAATAAGAGTAGAGCTTAGGAATACAAAACAAATATTAGATCAATCTTGTCGAAACTCAACTCCCTTGTATGGCGCCTATCAGGGTGTCAGTTGATAACCAGATTAACCGCGGAAATCACATGTCTCACATCATGAGGCATGTACATGCTGGCCCAATAGGACCACACATCCCATCACAATCTGAAATGTATATTTTATACAAAAGGAGTTCAATTACAGATTTGTTTTGAATACAAATTATCCAAAAGCCCAGGTCTTGCTGGGTGCACAAAAATACATGTGTGGCATGTGGCGTTTCTTACGCCTCGAGGCCTCGGATGCGTCCCATCCCCAGGTGCGTCTTGATTGCACGATAGTTTTCCCTCGACAGGGTGAGCAATGCCCAATAGTGGAATTTTCCTACTTAGGTTACTCCGCTAATGCTCATGCAATAGCACGAACATTCAACACATGCTATACGATCCCATGTTAATATACTAAGCATGCATATATTAACAAAACTTACTATATTATTCATTCATAGCGATAAGCTGCAAATTATTTCGCATGGAGCCCGATATTAATCCGACCATTCATCTTAGAGACACCTTACAAAACCCGCGATCAACATGTTATTAAACTGACCTGGAGCTTGACGCGACTCGTGGTGGACTATCGAGAACTACGGGACATGATTGAAATCTTTTGGGCCAGAAACCCGACCATCTGAAGCGTACCAGAACCGAAACGAATTCCAACAAGTGGGAACCTCACGGCACTGCGGGTTTTTTGTGAGACTCATAGCTTCATTACGCAACACCACGTGGGGGCAACTTCATATCATGGGAAAGCGGGCGATTAAATCAGCAGAATCTTTGAGATAGGTAGAGCTTCTCTCTCTAAATCCTCTTTTTCTCTCACCATTTTGGTTTTTCTCTCTTCTATCTTATTTGTTTGAGATTTTTGAGTTGTTGAATATATATTTGTCAGCATTAATTTTAGATGTTGAGTGGATTTTTATATCCTTATCATACCATGGTTTTCCTCGATGACGATTTGTATCCATGTATTTGTGGGCTCACGTTAAAGACCTTTGTCTTGACACAGTGACATCGTGAACCACTCTTTCTAGTGTAGTGTCGTGTATCCTGGTGCTGATAGTGACGTGATTTGTTATCTGTGAGAGATGACGAATTAGGCATGGTAGCTGAATTTCCTGAGAAGCGATTCGCTGCCAGTGAAGTCCGTTCGTCATCAGAGATCACACAGAAAAATTGCAGTTTTTGGCCAAAATTACCATTGCATACTTTTCTAGAAAATTAGATTTTCTCGGGTTTCATCCGCTCTCTGAGGAGTATCCCCTAACGCTAGACCTTCGATTCAGCTCCAAAAATGAGCTTAAGATCAAGTAAAACTAAAAACCCTAAAAATAACTAAACTGAAAACCTAAAATGGGGTATGTCACGCCTCAGGTTTTCTCTCCCTTTTTTAGGTCTATTACAAGTATAGTATATATACTATTGGGAAATGGGCTAATGACTGGGCTAAATATAGGTACATTTATGTCTCAACCTGACGTTCTTCACCTAGGCGAAGACATGTACCTTTTTCTCATGTGGTGACCTTTCACCTAGGCGAACCTCTTTATCAAGGCGAAGGTTAGCCTACGCCTAAGCGAACCCGAAAGTTTTTTTGCTACAGATTCTTCCTTCTTGTCTTTCAGCTCTTCTTTTACTTTATTTTCATTCATTATCTACAAAACATTGCAGAATGAGGGATTAGTATAATTTTGATAATAGGATGTGAATCTAACATTTGAGTTATATAAATACATGAAAAACACACCCAAAATGCAAGTATGATTCACACTGAACAATTATCACTAGATGCATGATTCCACCCTCAAGATCACCGAGTCCCTTGATGTTTTGGTTGTATCTTTGTTAGTTGATTATGAGCAACGAGCATATTGTTGTCGAGTCGGAGGTATTTGGGATTACTACGATTCTTGGATTTGTGTTTTGAGCCATTCAGTTGATCAATGATTTGGTGTCATCATTAGCCATGATTGATGATATTTTCTTATTCTGCTAGACCTTTTCCTTATTTGTGACCATATTCATCTAATTTTGAGCCTAATGTCATTCTATTGTGGTGCACTTGATTAGCATCTAATTATTTCAATAGAGCATTTAGATGTGAGGGTGGTGGTCATAGATTTGAGTCAGATATAGTTTTGATTCATGTCTTGCCTTCGATAGAGCATTGATTAATACAGTGACTTTTCCATATTGGGTTTCGTTTTTAGATTTTCCATGAGAACACTATTGTAGGATGCAGCTTTTGACATTATCGAGGATTGATATTTATTGTAGCCTCGGGCTAGTATGGAGTCAGATAGATTTGATAGTGTGCTTGATAATCATTCTACAGGCATACCCCCCTTCATCGAGATTACCATATCCTCTATTGATTTCATGGTTACTTGATCCATTTGTTGTTACTTGTGAGTTTTGTACTAGGGGATGCCCCCTTGTAGAGGTTATTGACTACTTCAATTTACTTGTTAGACGTTTGATCTATTCATCTAGCTTTGTGAGTCATCGCTTAGAGTTTTCTTCCTGAAAGCTTTCTACGGGAGCCACCCTTTTCGATTGAGTTCATTCAGAGTCACCGCTTTCATATAGTCTTCTTTAGTTTCTTTAGGTTCTATATCACTCTCCTTTGTCTTGGTTTGATTTTACGTGTTTCCAGCTATAGATACTTTCACTCGATCGATCATTCAAGAGTATCCCTTCTTATCTATAAACCATCTTTCATCCTCGTTCAAAGAGTTGATCTTCATTTTAGGGCATCCCTAATATCTTCTTTGGGCGTACAAATGCCTCATTTTCATTTTCATTTAACGATGGTTGCTTCTTCATTATGTTTAGTTTGAGTTTGTTATCCTCTTTCTTTACTTTTAGTTAGGTCATTCATTTCTCTTCTTCCAGTTTATCAGGAGTGTCTCTTCTTCTTCAAAGATTATCTTAGATCCTCTTCCAGAGAGTCAATCTTCATTTTAGGAAATCCCCCTATTTACGATCTTCTTTAGGCATAAAGTGCCCACATTGTCCAGTATTTCATTTTCATCACATCCCTCCGTTGTTCATTGCATCCACTAGGTTGGAGTTATTCATCATGTTTAGTTTCGAGTTTTATATCCTCTCGTTTTAGTTTTCATTAGATCATTTTTTTCCTTTATTCTAGTTCATCAGGAGCATCTCTCCTTCTTTAGAGATTATCTTAGATCCTCTTTTAGAGAGTCGCTCTTTATTTTAGGGCATCCCCCTATTTACGATCTTCTTTAGGCATACTAGTGCCCATATCATCGAATATTTCATTTTCATCACTGCCTTGAGTTGTTCATTGCATCCACAGTTCGAAGTTGTTCATCATGTTTAGTTTTGAGTTTTATATCCTCTCGCTTTAGTTTTCGTTAGATCATTTATTTCCTTTATTCGAGTTTATCAGGAGTATCCCTCATTCTTCATAGATTATCTTAGATACTCTTTTAGAGACTCGATCTTCATTTTAGGGCATCCTCCTATTTACGCCTTTGGGCATACAGTGCCCTCATCGTCAAGTATTTCATTTTCATCACAACCCTAAGCTATTCATTGCATCCACAGTCTGAAGTTGTTAATCATGTTTAGTTTTGAGTTTTATATCCTCTCGTTTTAGTTTTCATTAGATCATTTTTTTTTCCTTTATTCCAGTTTATCAGGAGCATCCCTCCTTTAGAGATTATCTTATATCCTCTTTCAGATAGTCGATCTTCATTTTTGGGCATCCCCCTATTTATGATCTTCTTTAGGCGTATATTGCCCGTATCTTCAAGTATTTCATTTTCATCACAACCTTGAGTTGTCCATTGCATCCACGGCCCGAAGTTGTTCATCATGTTTAGTTTTGAGTTTTAAATCCTCTTGTTTTAGTTTTCGTTAGATCATTTATTTCCTTTATTCCAATTCATCAGGAGCATCCCTCATTTTTTAGAGATTATCTTAGATTCTCTTTCAGAGAGCTGATCTTTATTTTATGGAATCCCCCTATTTACAATCTTCTTTAGGCATACAGTGCTTGCATCATCGAGTATTTCACTTTCATCAAAGTCCTAAGCTATGCATTACATCAGAGCCTTGAGTTGTTCATTTTATCTACAGCCTTGAGTTGTTCATTCATCACAACCCCGAGCTGTTCATTTCATCCACAACCTTGAGTTGTTCATTTCATCCACAGCCCTGAGCTATTCATTGCATCACAACCCCGAGCTATTCATTGCATCATAGCTTTGAGTTGTTCATTTCATCTACAATCTTGAGTTGTTCATTCATCACAACCCTGAGTTGGGCATTTCATACACATCCCTAAGCTGTTCATTGGATCACAACCCTAATGTTAATTTCATTCTGCATCCTGTCTATGAGTTGTTTATTCCATTTTAGACTGGTTTGTGTCATCCTTTTTGTTATCGCGATGTCCTTCTCTATTCTTGCCCTTTGTTTAAGTTTTTATTATTATTACTACCCATGTCTTTCCCTACTCTTGTTCATATTTTGAGTTTAATTGAGTTTCTTGCATTTTTTTTTCTCTTTCTCGATAGTAGAGCATATAGATCGTATGGACATCTTTTCAGTTTTTCATTCGATTGAGCTTGGAATCCTAGCCGGTTATCTTGTCTTACCTCCTTAGTGCCTTCTCCGCAGGTGAGTGTGATTCTCCTTATTTGTGTTTGTTCTTTCATTCCTTGGTGATCCTAGTAATTACTATTTCTCCCTGACATTGATTCTTAGGCCACACTTTTGAAGGGTTTATGGACTTATATTGTGACTTTAGTGGCTTGGACATTTTCTTTTATTGCTTGATCTTCAAGTGTCTAGGGCTCTCTTCCCCTTGCTTATGTTTGGTTTTGAGTTTGTGTTTGTCTCTAGTGATCTGGAGGGTGTCCTTGTTCTTCGACAAAGTTCACTTCGTTTCACTCATTGGTCATCATTCCACTTCACTTTTGTTACACTCATGAACTCTGTCAAATATGGGCATATTTTTTGACCCCCTGAATGACTGCCAAGTGGAAAAACAATATGTTGGTGGAAGTGTGGTGATGGGATTGGCTGGTGAAACTTGATGTTTGGTTGGGGTTGATTTTCCTCATGTTTGGAGACCATTATGGGTAACTCCATGATGACAGTGGGTTTAGTTGGGGCATTCTATTTGATTTTCTATTACTTTATTGATTTCCCTATTACCCATTACGTATTGATTCTTACCCATTAGCTATTTATGCCATGTTATAAAGTTTGGTTTTCTTGCTCTGTTCCCACATTCTCCTATCCTCTATATCGATTCTATTAAAATATCATATCATTCACCTTACATTAATGTCATATCATTGCTTGTTTAGTTTATTATTATTTCTTATTCATCTCATTTATCATTCATTATTATACCTTTCATACATTAGTTCTTCTCTCTTTGCATGTTTGTATATTCAATCTTCACTCACCATCCTCCTCTAACACACATATGACTATTATTACCAAGTGTTATATGTTTATATAATGTGATTATAAAATTTCATATAACTTGATTCCCATGTGTATTATTGTCATGTGTTGTACATATATTTATTGTGCTTGTAAAAATTCCATATAACTTGCTTCCCATGCATATTCAATGCCATGTATTTTAGTACATATAAAATGTCATATTTTCATAAACTCACATTTTGACCTATTAATATCTATTTACAATTATTTCCTCCAAATATTTGTTAATATTTACGTGCATCACTCCCTCTTATCACACGGCTTTATCAATGTGTACATTCCCTTGTCTATTAAATATAATAAATAAATAAATGTGATTTCCCTTAAAGTTTGAACTGACTATGTGTTTGAAATAAGCACCACCAGCTTGACTTTGTTCTTGTTTTGTTTTTGTTTTTATTCTTTTAAATATTTATTTTATTATCATTATTATTATGTATTATTATCCACACCTCGTATGAATGTGAACCCATTAGATCCATTAGATCTTTAGACCAAACCTTTTTTATCGACCTATTAGGCCTTTTTAAATAACTTAGTAGGCCCATTAGGTTCTCTGATCAAACTCTTTTAACTACACCCTATGACCAGCGTACTATCTCGTCAAACTCTTGCCCTTTATTTATTCAAATGTCGGTTCAAATTAAAATGCCTAATTTTAAAAATTATTTTAGGTTCCGATTTCAAAATTTTGAGCATCTAATTTCAAAATTACAATTTCAATCTCCCACAATCTAGTGCCACAATTTCAAAATTAGTCTTAATTTAATTTGATTTTCAAATTTACAATTAAAATTACCTATTCTAATTTCAGAATTTCAAAATGCAATTTCAAAGTCGGTCTCGTCTCAGGTTTCAAATTTTCAAAGCCATCCAATTTCAAAATTAAAATTTTCCAATTTCAAATTTAAGTGCCCTAATTTCAAATTTAATTCTCCCCATTTTCATTTCAAATTTTCAAGTTTCAATTTAAATATTATAAATTATCCCGATCCTCAAATTCCAAATCCCCAATTTCAAGATTCAAGTGCTCTAATTTCAAATTTCCAAATTCCAAAATTTCAATTTCTAACTTCCCATTTTCAAAACTTCAATTTCAAGTCAGTTTTCAAAAATTCAAATCACATGATTAATTCTATAATTCCAATAAAATGGAAGCTCGCGGAGTTAATTTGTGTAACATATATGAAAATGTTTGGGTATGAAACCCTAACACATTATATATCCTTTTGATAAATAATTTGACATATGATCATGGCCAAATTTATAATTGAATGTGAATATTTTTGTATTTTGTTATTCTGTAACGTTGTTCACAATTGATAGTGTTTTTGACATCAATCGCTTAAGTACACATTTTCTCATCGAATTTTGTGATTATTTGTTATATATATTTTGCATGTTTTATATATTATTATTGCTTGCTCTTTGATATTCGTTGGTTGATTGGTTAAAATCGTATTTTTAAGTTTGACTTAGTATAGGCCTGGCTTTGGGAACTTTAGGTGGTGTTAAACTATCATTACCTTCTCGATAAATGCTGACCCCAAGCTTAAGCTTCGGTTTTTAAGACTTGTCTTTTAGCACATTATGAGTCGCGTTTGGGGTTTTGCTGCTATTTTATTTTTTCTTTTAAATAAAAAAGCAAAAAAATAAATAAGCGGCTAAGCCAGTTTTTATAAATGGTTTCACAATAAAGAGTCTCAATTTTTTAATGAGAAACGCATAATAACTAAAAATGCTAGATCCACAAAGAGACTTTAATTTAATACTACCTATCACATTGCACACAGCTTCTTAGTTATTATTAGATGCAAAAGTGAAAAAAAAAAAAAGAAATTGTTTAAACAAGACAAATTAAAAAATTATTTGCAAAACAAACCTCTTGCAAAAGCAACTTTAAAAATGTTCCATTTTAGATAACTAAATGTTTGAGAGTATTTTTGTATGAAAATATGCCTTTCATATTTGTGTTTGGATTTTAATTAAAGAGGTTAGTTTTACAATTTTTGTTGGAAGTTTTCCCTTTTAAACAAAAAATGGCAGGGAACATATGGAGATCACTCAAGGGTTTGGATTTTGTTGGGCCGTCGTAACGCAGGGCTCATCCATCCATTTCTGTCCCACTTGACACTTTATTTATGTTATGGTCTTTCTTTGTTCTATTATTCTGGTCACAATTTTCTGCCTTCACCTTTTAACCACTGTTCATGATTGTGATTTCTGTGTTTTAGGTGACCACCCTTTTCATTCCATAATGTATTATTTTCAATGGAACAATTAACTTTAGGACAACAAAAGAGCAAGTACTAAAAAAAAATACATTATTAACACTTCCCTCCAAACTCTTGCGTATTGAAATCTTGGCCTTAAGACTCCAGGCATTAGAGCCCACACTTTGATGCTACTAGGCCAACAGCATTTCAAACAGGTCAGAGACTGATGGTGAGTCGAAATAGTAAGAGGATCGATATCCCTTATCCTATTAGGGTGTGTGAAGATATTTAGAAGGTATCAGTATCTAAATATTTATAATTATCACTATTCTTATAAAAAAGCTAATAGAATTACGAATTGTCTTGCCAAAAAAGGTATTCATATAATAGATTCAATAATTTGACTGTCAAACTTCCATAAAAAAGAATAATAATTAAAAAAACAAAAAGAACAAACAAGGCTGAAGAGATCATCAGTTTTAAGTAGTGAAAGTAGAAAGTCGAAAGATCCCCAATTAAACATGTGAACTCAACACCACTATCAGAGTGATTCTGCAGTATATAATCAACAGATATGACACTAAAATTTGAAATGAGAATCTATTACACTTTTTCCCAGTAAGAACAGGGATAGGTAAATGGAAGAAGATATACGATCAATCTCTAATCAGGACTTGTTATATACAATGTCAACACTCGTTTCTAATTCCTACCTCTCTTCAAGCAACCAACATAACAAAATAGGGAGGAAATCAGACAGTTTCCTCCTCCCTACATGTTTTATCGACAGTAAAAGTGAGCATCATCCTCAAAATCTGGAACTCCTAGCATGGCCAATGCCAAATGGCTTTTCATCTCACTTTTTGTTTGTAATTGTGCATAACAGTCAGTGACGAATCCGTGACCGGAGCGAATGGATTTCTTCCTGCTAAAGCAATTTGGTTCTCTTCCTCTTAGTATTACAACCACTTCATCGATGCTTGGTCTCCGAGATTCTTCAGTATTAATGCAGGCAGCTGCAGCCTGAACCATTCTGCCTATTTGATTTGAGTTTTTTGGAGTGAGTTTGATGCATGAATCAAGCAATTGCTCCACAGACCCTTGCTGCAAAAGTGGCTTTGCCTGCAAAAGAATTTATAACTTTCTTACTTAATATTTCAACTTCCATAACTATAATGATTTGAAATATTGATATTGAGCTTCAAGATGTTTCATAGCAGCTGGTTCACTTTCTACCGATAAACTTAATATTGGTCGGCTTAGCCCCCATCATCCTATTGCAGCCCTCCTAGTCCATCATCCATTTTCCCAGAATCTTACCATAGTTCAAATCTCAATTTTTGACTGAAACCTTCAAATAATTTCTGGAAACCTTGGAAAAAATCTAAGAAAAACACTCAAAATGACAAGAACTAGGTTGGTTCCACTAGGATTCCCTTAAAATGTATATCAAAATTTAACACTCTAATTTTTTTAGATGGACTCAAAATAGAGTATAACATGAGCCATAAAATAATCTCCAATCATCAGGGTGGTGACCTAAGGCCTAGTTGTTGCAGAAGAAAAATGAATCCCAAGGAAAAAGTGGGTCAAATGCTAATACTATCAGATGAAGCTCATGTTTAACAAAATCATTTAAGGCATGTGCCCAGCCTATTGTTTCCTGAAAGCAGATCAAGATGGCTTCAATAAGAGGGTGTATCTTTTTGGAAACATGATTACAGGCCCGTTTATGAATCATTCCCACTAACTGCTTTACCAGAAAGCTGACCATTTATATACATATATATAACTTACAAAAATTGATGCATCCACAAATAGTTCCAATAATATATTATGTCATGTCTCAAAATCAAATTATCAAAAAATAATGACCAATAATAGAGTGCACAACTAGCCTTGCAGTGAAAAGTTCTATGTACAACATAAAGTGGTTGCACTAATTCTCGTCTGGCAAGATCAGTTAATTGAAACTGTAGGATAGAACCATATAACCCACACAGACAGCGATTGAATAACTAAGCCTGCGTATAAAATTAACAACAGATACGATGTGTTCTGACCCTTGCCCTAGAACAGGCATTGATCTATCGCGGAATCATTCATTGAATTAAAAATGTTTTGGCTGTTTTGGTTATCGTCAATAACAAGCAAATAGGAGGACCCTTTTTTCTTTTTTTTTGGGCGTTGGTAGAGAAATCGTTTATCCAATTATCACAAAGCCAATGGAAATTGAAGGAAAATTAGCATAAGTAACCTACCCATAAGACCAAGTTCTCTTCTCCAGGTGGCCTTCTTGCTTCAATCGGCTCATGACAGTCAGCAATTCAACAGGACAACCCAAAACTACTGACATCCAGTTTTATCAGATACTTTTCCATGCTGAAGTATTCAGGAGCCAAATAACTGCACAGATTGATTTCAATTTTAGTGGATGGATGAAAAATGAATACTGGTTTTCATTCATTTTACTGTAACTCTGACTGAATTTCTTCAAAACATACCCAAATGTTCTTTGACAATCTTGCAAGAAAAGACCGAAGGGTGCAGCAGTCCACTCATGTGGCACCAGTGTGATCCGGGGGGGAGGAAATGCTGCTGTGAAATGTCTAAATAAAATGTTAAGACTAGTACAAAATAGTATGTGTTAGACCAGATTGAGATGGAATCTAATTCCAAACAACTTTCCAACCTTGGGTATTTTCTTGGAAGAGAGGAGAATGTTTGAAGGTTTAATGTCTCTGTGGACAACGCATCTATCTGTTCCACTGTGTAAATATGCCACCGACTCCGCAACGCCGACGGCAACCTTATACCTCACTGACCATGGAAGTGATAAATAACTCCCTTCTCCCCTCTTCTTCTCTGCAAATGAAATCAGAAATTGAAACCAATTTCTGCCAAAAACAAAACCTAAATAAGGAGCAGTAGATACCATGCAAATGCGTTCTAAGCTACTTCGGAGACATATTTGTAGACTAAAGACAAGCCCTCCTCTGCATCAGCCAAAACCCCACAAGGAGGAACAATATTTGGGTTCTGAAGAAGGCTTTGCAATCATTAGTTCTCTAAAAGCTTCTCCCAATTCTTTATCTTCTGTATCTGACGATCACCACTGTGTTGTCACTCAAAGCCTACTCTCTGAAAATATAACTCTAATATATCTTCCCAAACTCTGCCTACTACATTCAAGAACAAGAAAAATCAATCAATGTTTGAATACGTGAGATTAGATTAAAAAAAGAAAAAATGGTAAGCACGATAGCAATCCGTCAGAATACCTTTGTTGAAATTTCGGGTAGCCCAAACAATTTCGGCATAGTTGAATCTAATCAATGTGTTGGCCACTGGAGAAATGCTCCTCTCCAGTGACTGTATTCTTCGCCATTTCAGTTCGTTGGACCGAGATTGGGTCAACCCATTGTCCAAATTCACCATTAAAACGGTAGCAGCTGTGGAAGAATTCATGTTCAAAGATTCGAGTTCAACCTGAGAGCAGAAACTGAACCTGAACGACGAGTGAACGGATTGAGGATCAGCATTTGAGAGTTCCGCGCCACACCCACCAGACTCCGCCAGAAGCCATGCCTTGTTGTGCTCCAGACTGTTCTTTCCTTTGTCTCTCTGCATCTCTGCCATATGCAGGCTCATGTAATTTACCGGATGCTCCCACTGGCAAATTCCCAGACCATTTTCTTCAACAAACTCTTGACTCTCAACTCATCATAGTTACAGTGGCGTGGCCGTCAGCAATTACAGAGGAAACATGTAAACGTTTATCAAAAGCACTCCTGTTGTCAGTGAAAGCGCCTTGGGAGAAACCCATTTGGAGCAGATCTCAATGACAACACAGAAACCCAGAAACCAAAAAGAATATGCAAAAGGAAGAGAGAGAAAAGGGAATACCCTCCTTTGCTTGCAGGGAAAATTCTAAACAAAGAAAAAGGGCACAGATGTTGGTCAAGCACATATGATCTCTGCAAAAATGATGAAAAAAAAAAAACACCAAAATTGGACAATGAGGGTGAAAATGAAGAATTTGTAGAGGAATTTACTGGGTCCTGAACTCAAAAAATTCAGCAAAACGCAGATGCACAAATCAGAATAATGCCATTATTTTAATACATTTTATTCAAGACAAAAAGGGCCTGGAGGAGATTCCTGATATTAAGGCTCTTTCTTACTTCACCACAGCCAAACACCCACACAATACATAAAATTAAGAAAAGATAAATAGAACAGAGCTTGGAAAGAGGGAGAGGGAGAGGAAAGGGGAGAGGGAGAGAGAAGCAGGAAGAGTGTAGATTAATAAGGGATAACAATAATTAAGTCAAAAAATCGCCAGCAGGTGGGCTTGTTTGTGACCATCAAGACCTTCAACCCCAACAACATGTTTGTGTTCCATTTCCAAAACCAAGAAGAAGCTGAGCTCTCCTCCCTCTTTGTTCAAGCTTCAAAATCAGCCTTGTTGCCCAGTGGCCATCATCTCTCACAATCCCCTTTAAGGCTTTGAGCAAGCGTGCTTGCTTGCGTATTTTATCTTTGTATTGTCCATAAACCATTATTAAATAAATACATGCATCTCGCATCTCGCATCTCTCTCACATCCCCTTCTTCGGGCAATAGTAAAAGTCTTTATCTTGACCCTGTTTTCCTCACCCTTCACCTTTTTCCATTTTGGAATAAATTTAGCCATAGTAAATAAAAATTTGATTTCAGGTGGATTCCCGGTATTGGGGCTTTAATATTCCCAAATAATCTTAAATTACTATTTTATCATATTTTAAATTACGAAATCGTATAACAAATAACATTAATTGGTGTATAAGTTCTCTATTTTATAAAATAAAATAAAAACTCACTCAGATGATTACCATTTGTATCTTGAATCTGAATATGTGAATGGAAATTTATTATTAAATCATTCAACTGGAGTTATTGAATAATAAAATACTTACATTGTTTTTTATTTATAATAATAAAGAAAAAGTAAAAAAAAATGAATAATTTGAAAGATGAATTTAGAAAATTGTTGATTTGAATTACAGTGAAAAATTCTCTAAATAGATATGATCTGAATTTAAAGATAAAAATCTGAATTTTGTTGTTTTCTGTTGAAATGCAATCAAAGATGTAAAATGCAGTCAACTTTGAATTTGTAATCCATTCAAATCTGCATATAGTAAGCAATAGACTATGAGCAAATTGGCATTTTTTGTATTCAATTTTCCATTCAAATCAAAGATAAATTCAAAATATCTTAAATATCCTAAAATATAAAACTGCAGAATATTAGATGAGGAAAAAAAATCCAATTAACATGATAATTAGAATGGAAAGAGAAACTAAATCGGATTTCCATGGAAGCGTAGAATAATATTTCATGTATGTGAGAACCCAAATGCATGATGTTCTCATTTTTTATTTCTTTTATTAACTCATAAATTAACACCTAGCTCAAGTGATTAAGAGTTCAGAATGAGAGGACCCAAGGTTCGATTGATAAAAAGGGCAAATTGTGATGAACACTTAACAAAATTCTATAATGCAATGCACAGTTAATAAATGTAAAAAACCCTCAAAGAATATCTTTACAATTTTTCATTTTTATAATTAATATTTTATTAATTTTTATGATTAACGATAATATTCTAATTTATATTATATAACATACTAACATGCTGCCTAAAAAACATTATGGTATATATTTGTATGAATTTTTTTTTTTAAAACTATATTTGTATGAATTATATAATTAAAATTGGAAAAAAAACTGTATTTTTGTTATCCTTAGAGTGAGAAAATTTTCTTTGAAATAAGAAATAGCAAAATAGAAATAAAAATAAAAATTAATTGAGGTTCTTTAATAAAATTGGTTTTATATATTTTAAATTTATCTATTATATTTTCTTATGATATAAGATTAACTAATTTATTCCTTTAATCATTTGATTTTTATATTTTATCTGATAAGCAATCACGATGAGTTTAGAAAAATAGTGCCCATGAGCTATTTCTAGCCGGCGAAAGGAAAAAGTAGGCTGGATTAGGCGCCGGGCACGACCAGCTGGGTAAAAAGCAGGCCAATGGTCATTCTCACTCCGATGTTAAGGTGCCACCTTTTGTGTAGTCTCACTCCGTGACGTCTCCAAAAGCCCATGAGCCCATGAGGAACATATAAAAGCAAGGTGGAAACCCTAAGAGGGGGATGGTTTTTTGCCAGAGAATCGGAGTGCAGAAAAAGGAGAACGAGAAAGAGATCTTTGGAGAAAAAGAGCGATCATGCAGTCGACAACATCATTCGAGATTCCAGTCCAGTTCCTCTCGTTTTGTGTAGATCCATGGCTTCTCTATTATCGATGGTTGTATTTCTCTTAAATATGTTCTAAATCAACAATCTAGGGTTTTGACGTAGTCGAGGCTACATGACTATGGGTTGATCATCCATTTCATGTTTGACTTTTGGTTAGAGTATTTCATTAAATGTTTTGTTCCATTTTATTCACTTGTTAATAAATTGCCACTATTAACATGCCTAGCTTGTGATTGAATGTCAAGAGACCACATTCATTACGTATATGAACAGGACATCGAATCATCAACCAAAAGGTAGAGAAACCCTGGTTTGATTCATGGTGTTAGGGTCAGAGCTCTATAACCTCTTGAAGCTAGGATTTATGCCAAGATGCAATCAAACCTACTCTAGAGAAGCTGACGTTGCTTGAGAAAGAGCAGCACATGAATATAAACGAAGACCTCCATTAATGAAGGATCTAACCATAGTTGAAAACTTTAGATATAACCCATCGTGTGTAGCCCGGTAAAGTCAAAACCCTAGAGCCTTAGTTAATCAAGAGACACTTTAACGCTATTTTTCATTACCTAGGCCCTTTTAGAAACAACTTGGATCATTTGTTCAAATAAAATTCAAGTTAGGGAACTCGGTACTTAACACAAAAACTCCTCGTGGGAATGACACTTAACTTATCACCATACTACTTAACCACGACGTGTGCACTTGCGCGAACTGTTATTTTACACTTCAAAAGCGTAGACACGTGCCAAGAGGCGAATCACAAATCAGACTTTGCTGTGCGAATCATACAGCGTAAATAAAGTGTCATGCAACCTGACGAAAAAGCACCATGTCATAACAATCAAATAACAAACCCAATGCGTGATAAGACAATGACAAGATGAAAAAAAAAAAAACATAATCTTTATTGGAATAATCAGCTTTATTTAGAGATAGACAAAAAAAAAGTGTAAGATGAGAGATTTCAAAAATGGCGAAAATCAACCTTCCTTGTAGAAACACTAATGGTTAGAGAAGAAAGAAGATAAAGTGGAGAAAAAATGAGGCTAGGGCTTCTTGAGCATTATAATAACTTAAGGTTGTGTTTGTATCCAATAAATTTGAAGGAAAACGTAGAAAAGAAAAAAAAAGTAGGAACAATAAAATGAAAAAATAAAGGAAAATTGAGTTATAGTTAAATTTTATATATTATTTTTATTTATTATTTCAAACTCATTTTATTTATTTCAACTTTTAATTATAAGTAAAAACTCTAGCCACCCCTCTTCTCATTTTTTTTCTCATCTTGTTATCTTCTAACCCCTTTTCCTCAAGCAAGGAAGGGAAATTTTTTTTTTTACCTTCTTGGCCTGAAATCACCAATCTCTCTTTCTTTCAATTTTATTGCTCAATAAAGAGGTTGTTCCATAAAGATTTAGATCTTATTTTGTTTTTTGTGATGTTGTCATCTTATTTAGGCGTTTGGTTTGATGTTGTCTTATTGCGGTGTTTGATTTGTTGTCGTCTTATTACGGTGTTTAGTTTGTCGTCAACTTGTTATGACATGGTGATTTTCCTCATCTTGTTGCAATATTTATGGGGATACGATTCAGACAAGTAAAGCTGATTTAATCAGTCAAAGATATCGAATTATAATTAGTTGGTATGTTGAGAAGAAGCTAGAGTTTTATATATTCTAGTCACTATATTCATCAAATTGTAGCTTTATGTCAATATATTATCTTCAATGAAAATCTAGAGATATTGTTTTATCATTTATAGTTTTTAGCAATTTCTGAATCTATTGATAAATCCTGAGTTTGAATCGATAAGAGTATTTTCTTTCTAAAAATTTATAATTATAAAAATTTAAAATATATAATTTTAATTGATATTGCTTAGACAATCAAATATAAAAAATTATTTTCTTACTATTTTTTCATGGATACTTTTAATAGGTGTATTGAATCTTGTTAGCAGGTATTTGGTATGATTTTTCATGTCAACTTTATGCTTAACTTAAATGCTAGATTCACATCCAATATCTCTTGAAATCCCCTAATCCCCATTCACTTGTGTTTGCGAGTTAGAAGGAAAACTAAGCAAAGTGATGGAAAGAGAGTTGAGATGATTGTTGGAAAACTCTTGGTTTTGTCGTGATACTGAAGGAGTAGTTAAGTCGCGACCGAAGACATAGAATCTATAATTGGAAGAAGCTATTGGTTATTTTAGAAGGAAGGCTAATACTGTGAGAGCGAGAAGATGAAAATAGAGAACCTCCCGAGTTCTCGTCATGGCGAACCCACCTTCATTGCGACAAATATCGTCATTTAGACCCTGAACTTCCATTTTGAGCCATCATTTTGTAGATTTTCCAAGAATTATAAATACTTCTTTAGACATTATTAGGTTACAACTTTGTGGGAGAATATCCTCATAGGGTTTCTCCTCTCTTGTTCTTGATCCATTTTAAGGTTTGTTGATTTTGTTCATTTTCCTTTGAATGTGGAGTTAATATTGAAGAATCGATTACTAGAGGATTTCTTGCAGCGTAGACGAAGTTTGAGGCAGTTTCATCTCTCATTTGTTTTGTATCTCGCTTTACTCTTTCTATTAATATTTCATCATTATGTTTATTCTAAACATGGTTTTGTTGGATTTGTTAGTTGTAATGAGTAGCTAAATTTTCCTCTAGGGTTGATTATTGAAGTTGATGTTTGATTTATATACCTTTTAGAATGGTTTTTTGAATATGTTCTTTTGTTGATGTTGGTTGGTGTTAAATCTTTGGAATACAAAGGTTTTGGTTAATTGATACATGCTGAGAATCGAATCTTCGATCTTCTTACTAGGGTATCCTTGGTAACGCTTGGATTATGCCCTAAATTCTGGTTCTGATTCTCTTAAGGTGCGAATCGGTTAATCAGGATTCAAATTACCCTAATCAAAGAAGTTTAGGAAATTAGTAATGGCTAGTCCTAAATGGATTTTATTAGAAGACTCACCTTCTAACATTATGTGAGGATTGTATTGACTGAGAGGTAATCGATTTGAGTATAGTCCGAGTAGTCTTATTGTATAGACCGAGAGGTGATCAATAGGATTCTCAAGGAAAATATTGCCTTAAAAAAGTATCACATTTCATGACCTAGATGGACCGAACGAATAATAGGGAGTGGGTGTGAGAAATTGAGGGGAGACACGGAAATGTAAACCTCATACTTTATTCCTTGGACAAACACAAGTATATGTTCACTTAACTAGCACTTCATGAATATAAATTAAATGCATCAATGGAAGCAATCAACCTTAGTGTCTTTCCTTGAGTTCTTTCTTTGAAATTAACCAATTCCTTGTGATTAAGCATTGATCATGCCCTATTTTGTTTTGCTTTATTTTGTTTTTAGTTTAATTTAGAAAACTTTTTTTCTTAAATCATTGAGTCGCTCAAATAGTAAACGACTTTAATAGTCATAGTCGCCAATCATAAGCTCAAAACCTCACATTTCACATGGGATCTACGTCACGGATTTTTAGTCTAACATATTGCTTGTGCGACGATAAACACTTGCATTATATCAACTTTAAAGGAGCGAATATCTGGCCAATAAAATAAAGTAAACAAATTAGTAAGGATCCGCTATGAAATAATAATATCATTCTAATTTTTAGGATTTTTATTTTGATCATTATAGCATTCTTTGCAATTTAATAATCGAAGTTACCAATAATTCAGTTTACTTGAAAAATTATAAGTAATTCAATGATGATTTTCTTAAAAAGTAACCAAACATCCCGTCCAACAACGAATCTGATGGAGATAATATTCTGAAGTTAATAATTAGAATCTCAAGCAAAAAAGAGTTATTGTCGCCTCAGAAGGCGACGATTGGTAAAAGGGGGGGAAAACTTTCAAAAGAATTAATCTAATAAAATAAGATAAATGCTCGTTATTTTCAAACCAATCAAAACAATTTATTACGTTGTAATTAAAATATTTTAATTGTAAAAAAACAAAGATAAATAATCACATTATTTAGTTAAATTTAATATTAAACTAAATGATCACGCTATTATATTATATACCATACGAAGTACACCTATCTTATTTATTTCCAAAATAATCTTTCTTAAATCATTTCCAAAATAATCTTAAAATATAAAATATTAGAAGGAGCACAAATATCCCTATAAGTAAGACCTGATAATGTACTTTATGTAATGCATTAAGGTGAGTTTATTCGATAGTCACTAATTTGAATTCTGTTCAGTAGCTATTAAGTTTCTTTCGATCACGTTAATTTCTGGTTTATAAAAGTTATTGATATATATGTAAACCTGATCAAACACTAAACAACTACGATTACCAAAATAAATAAATAAATCCTTAAACACATTGATAATAAATACAATCCACGAAAGAATTAAGATTGGGTGGACGTAACTAGTAAGATTAAGGGCAGGGTGTGATATCACCCAATTGGCTAATTACGAATCTTGCTTGCTCCACACGTGTTAAATCTTTAAAACGTCGTTACCTAAATGGGACCATCAAGATTAGGGATGATTTTCAGCTTTGGTAATACAATAAACAACAACACAATCAATCATATACTATCTTTTTTTTATAGAATCTCCTCAACATGATGATGGTGGTAAAGGGGACACATTCTTCTATGGGTGGTTGAAGGAGTGCTTTTGGCTCTGAATTTTAGAGACTTTATTATGGTCATGAACACAACCAAAGAAACTATTATGGAACTTCTGACTTTGAATGGAGATTTAAGGCTGCTTTTTTTGCTTTCCAGTCCAATCGGTAGTTTTTGAGCCTTAATTTCACTTTTATGAACAAGGAAGGAAGGGATAAAGCTCATATGTTTAGTTCTATCGATACAACTTTCAAACTTTGAAAATGTCTTAGATTCGAGTTTCAGTATTTAATTATAAAAAAAAATGATGTAAAAATAATAATAATAATAACAAATAATGTAGGAGAATTTGAATGGTAGTGGCCCAGTGGGAAGTGGAAAATGGGACCCACATGGGCCATCCCATCATTCAGAAAATGGGACCCACAATTGTGAAAGAATGGGGTTGTGGGAGAGTAGCAGCATCAATTCCATATCACCTATTGGTAGGTTGCTTGGTCACCGGCTGACATTACCGTTGCCCACGTCTCCCATTATTCACCCCCACTCGCTCCGCCGGAGCCTCCTCATTTCGCCCCCTCCCCACCCACCTTAGCAATAAAGTTCTTTTTCTAAACATCCTTGATAGTATTTGAAACTTGAACGTTTATATATTTATATATAAACAATAAATAAATATCAGGTTGATGAAGAACTTTGTGACAACAACTTCACTAAAACCTTAGACTTTTTTTCTCACTATTTTTTCTTAGCCACTCATATTTCTTAACCACCAAGGAGGGATGAGTTTTAGTTATTATCAATATGAAATCACTCCCCTATATCTTTTTATATCAATCTACTTTTAAATAAAATATTTATTCCACATAGATCTAGGTTTCATTTTATTTTTTATAATTTTATCATCTTGTTGCGACGTTTGATTTTATGTTATCGTCTTGTTACGATATTTTGTTTTTCATCGTTTTATTACGGTAACGTTTTATTTGTATGTTGAACGATTCAAACGGGTAAAAAATATTCGATTAGATACAGACAACAAATCCGATTATGATTCGTCGATATGTTATAGGCCCAGAGTCGTATATATTTAATTAAATATATGGTATCGTCAATTTGTAGAGAACTTGAATTGATTATTATCTTCGATATCTAAGAGCTTTATTACATCGTTTATAGTTTAGGATTTTGTATTTATGTTTATGTCCATATATTATTAGTTTGAATCAATACGATTATTTTTTTTCTAAAAAAAGGTTGATGAATAACATTGTGACAACAACTTCACTAAACCCTTAGACTTTTTTTCTCACAATTTTTTCTTAGCCACTCGTCTTTCTTAACCGAGGAGGGATGAGTTTTAGTTATTATCGATATAAAATCACTCATCTAAATCTTTTTATATCAATCTACTTCTAAATAAAATACTTATTTCAAATAAATCTAGGTTTTATTTTATTTTTCGTAATTTTGTTATCTTGTTGCGACGTTTAATTTTATGTCATCGTCTAGTTACTATATTTTATTTTTCACCGTCTTATTATGGTAACATTTTATTTATATATTGCGCGATTCAAATGGGTAAAATATTACATTGAATATGAATGATAAAATCGGTTATGGTTCGTGTATGTTATGAAACTAAAATCGTAAGTATTAATTCATTTATAGTAATAAATTGATTTATGAACTTTAAGAGATTTATTATCTTATTAATTTAAGAATTAGTTTGATGGGTTTTATGGTTTTTAGGGATTTGGTATTTGTGTTTATGTCTATATATTATTAATTTGAATCCATACAATTATTTTTTTCTAAAAAAAGGTTGATGAATAAATTTTTATTTAATTATAATTTAAAAAAAAATATCGATTATATTTTTAATAAAAATATTTTCATTTCATTAATAAGGGAGAATAATACATTAGGGACAGTTGATCCTTAAAATTCCCAAACAGTTCAAATGTGGATGTTCATTTAAAGAATATAAACCAGGATAAAAATACTTTTTTTTTAAAGAAATTTTGCTAGACATCAGAAGAGTCATCATCCCAAGATGACTCCCAATCAGCTGGGGAGGCTACCAAAATGAGGATAAAAATACCCTTAAAACCGGTTATATGAATTTATTATGTGTGTGACTTGAAGTACAATCAGATAAAATCCCAAAAAAAAAAATGATATTTTAAAAATTCTCTAAATTTTTTAAAAACAATAATATAAATCTAAAAATGAAGTATTATAAACAAAAATTATTTTCAATATATTTAAAAATATAAATACGTTAAATTAAGTCATTTGCGAATTACAAATAATTAATCTTTTATTCTTCATTTAATTTAATTTTTTTACAATTAGAAATATAATGGGGAAGCACTCGAGATAAAAAAAAAAAAAGGAAAATATTTGTTTTCCTATTTTATTTCACTATTTATATATAAAAGAAAATAAAATATGATTAAAATTAGTGAAATTTTATCTATTTTTATTATTACACATTTACATTGAAAAATAAATTAAATGATTTTAATTTAAAATTAAAATTAAAATAGATTTTAAAAAATTTTCTCTCCCTCTAAGTTTCCTTCAAATCTTACGAAATCTAAATATACCCTAATAAGAGATCCAATACTTAATGTTTAATTTTTCTTGTCAAATTTATATGGGTAACATCCAACAACCACAAACCCAAGGGGAAAACATTTGAAAAGTTTTAAAATTTTATATCAAACTTCTATCTTTTTCTTCACTCTGATTGAGAAAACTAGACCTAAATATGCTTTTAATTGAAATTATAATTTTTTATTTGTAGTAGATCCAAATCATACTCATTATAACCAATTAAAGAATGTATTAAAAATTTATGATTGGGTCCCATCAGCCCCTACCACAAGTTATATTTGTCTCCATCTAATTAGAATGGTTCTTATATAATTAATTAGATGGCCCACTATTAAATATACTTCCATATTTAGTTGTCTGATAGCAAATGCATTTATTTATCATTTATGTTTAAAATCCCACTATTTTTTCTTCAAAAAAAAAATCCCACAATTTTGGTTAAAAAAAAAAAAAACTTTATTTTCTAGAAATGATATTATTCTCTTACAATCAAAACTGGTTTTAGGTGGCGTTTGTTTTTGACATCTGAAAAACTGAATAGACTTCGGCGTTAGTGTTTGTTTAAGGTACCGTGACATTACGAAATTTTTAAAAAAGTTACGAATAGAAAAAGTGAAAATATTTGGAACTACATTGAGGAAAAGTCGTTACACCATGAAAATGAAAAACGTCGTTGTCGATAAGAAGAAGATACCGATATACCTTTAGCCAGGGATAGCCAGCGGAAGGGTTTGGGGCGGGGCGGTCGTCGACCGCATTCGTTTATTTTTGATTCGGCATGCCGTTTAAAAATTAAACGAGCGAGGGCGAAATTAGGAAAATTCCCAAGCTACCCACGTTTACATTTTATTTTTGTTTTTATTTTAAATTTTTAATTTTTATATTTGCTTTATTATTTTATTATATTAAAATTAATATTTTCATAAATAAAAATATTATGAATTTTATAAATTATTTATTAAAAAACATTATAATAACTATTATTATTTATATTAAAGTATAAAAATAAAATAATAAAAAAATATTTTTAAAATATAATCAGGGTGGGGCTTATTATTATTATTTTGGATATATGATTAAGTATTCTTAAAATTATTTAAGTTACCTTAAATCGAAATAATCTAGTCGTAGTCACATTTGTATTTATCGTGGAAAATCGAAAAAATTCCAGTTTGTCTCAGGTCGATGAAGCTTTTGGATATTGGGTTACTGAGAATGATTGTAGTGTGATCAGTTCGTTATCAGAATCTAGAGAATTTCCCCAGCTACTGAACAATATGTGATTATTATTTTTATTAACATTTTTTTGTCATTTTAAAATTTAATTTTCTGGTTTTAAATGTAATCTTGAGCTAGTAATAAGTTGAGAAAAGATTAAAATTAACGTGTCTTGGTTAAGAGCGGCGGGACCAGGAGCCACAAAATAATTTGTTCAGTTGTCGTCCTCTTTATTCTTTGTGTTAAAAAACAAAGCGACTTAATCTTGTCTTTATTAAGTCTTTATTAAAATTAATTTCCGAAAAGTTACATTCGGCGTTAAATTGAAAAAATAAACGCAACCTTAGTCATTACCTTAAGTTTTCTTTTCTTAAGACTTAAGTTTTCTTTTTATTAAATTATTTGATTCATTTTTCCTATTTGTAAGTGCAGATTCATGGTATTTGTTAATTTCATATTTAATTATTAATTCCTCAATTAATAAATACTTAAAATTGTTAATGGATTTTATTGATAGAGAAAACACTGAATTCTTACAATTCAATAGAAATATTTTCATGCCAAACTAAAAAAAACTAGAAATATCTTCATGTCCATCACAAAGGAGTATCTGAAGGATGAGTATGAACTTTTCAAAGAGGTAAAGTTTTTTTTCAACTTTTATTCACTTTGCATATTATATTACAGTATTCTATTCTTACAAAGATTCGTCTCAAGGACATCAAAAAGGGAAAGATTTCAAGATGATTATTTGAGGAGGCTTTAATCATATTTAAATTAAGGGTGCGATTCAAAGTATAATTTTCATTTTCAAAGAAAAAAATATATTATAATATATTTTCATACTAAATTAACTATATGAAAATAATTTTAAAAATTTTCTTTATAATGTCCCAAAATTAAAGATAACTTAATTGAATCAAGATTGACTTCATAGACCTTTGAACATATTTGGAAAGGTTTTGTGTCATTCCAAAAGAATTTGTTTATTACTTCTCCAAAAGAAAAAAATTGGATCCTTCTTTCATGTATATCCCCATACATTATATACTCATCGTGAGAGGTTACATTATCGAAGACTATGAGATGGACATTTATGAGTGGCCCTTAATGTCTTACGTTACACATTAATTTATACATTAACTGCGTGTAATATACTTTTGTCGAGGTGACGATAAGCGCATACTCTGTTTGCTTTATCTCTCATTACTGAGTGGCGCTGTTTCTTTCCCAGTGTAAATTCTACCATCCCGCCTCGATGCGGTAGTTGGGATGGTGAGTCGTGCACGATCTTCTTACTGGTGAGCTCGGGTCACTCACTTTCTTGCCACGTGATTGGGTTTGAGTCGCACCATGAATGTTGGTCGCGTCGCAGGCTGCTGCGTCCTCGCGTTAAGGCTTATATCACCGTTCAACTATCTCCTAGTGTCTTTTCAAGCCATTAGGGTTGGAATGACACTAAACTCTTTGGTTGCCACGCGCCGCAAAAGTACTCATGGCACTAACACCTCCACGATCATGTCTTATACAAATAACAATTCTAGATATAGTAATTGCTGCAGATGAGCATATTTTGTGCCTATATGGCAAAGTACTATGACACACGGCAGCACCAGTACAAGAACATGCGTCCCAGTATGGGAGGAACTTTGAGAGATGTATAGCAGGATGAAGGTTGAATCTCAGGTCCCTTAGTTAGAGAAGCTTTTGGAGGAAGCTCGACTAAAGTGGGCCGACCTTACCCGAAACGTCTTTCCTTGGCCAGGAGTCTATGGCCATCCCGATGCTTAATGCATCAGCGTAAAACAATCGTCTTATGGAAATGGAAGAATGCCTATGGGACTTAAGCTGCAGAGACCTAAATTCGTCGAGGAGTAGCATGAGCATAAAATAATTATCTCATGAAAATAGAGAGGATGTCTGTGGGGACTTAAGCTACCCGAGGCCTAGGGCCATCGAGAGCTAGTGGCTGAAGGCATAATTTAATCATCTCATGGAAAAATAAGCGTCGTGAACATCTTTACTGAGCGGGGTTGTCGGTGGCGCGAAGGCTTAACAAGCATCTCATGGTCGTCGTAGAATAGCGGCTTGTGAGGAACATCTTCTGAGACTGGGGCGTGATGCAGTCGAACTAGCAATGTCGTCTAATTGATCGTCTCGTGGAGAAATAATCTTTGTAGAGACCCATCTTTGGCTGGCTACCAAGGCCATCGAGGGCTAGTCTATGAAGGCTTTAAAACAATCATCTCATAAAAAGGAAAAAGTAATGCCCTATAGGACCTTATGCTAACCAAGGCTTAGGGCTGTCGAGGGCTAGCAGCCAAAGGCTTTACCATAATCATCTCATGGAGAAACAGCACATGTAGGGACTTATGCTTGCTCGAGGCCTGAAAAAACATAAAAATTTATGATTAGGTCCCATCAACCCCTACCATAAGTTATATTTGTCACTATCTAATTAGAATGATTCTTATATAATTGAGTAGTTATTTTCTTAAATATACTTCCATGTCTTTAGTTGTCTGATAGCAAATGCATTTATTTATCATTTATGTTTAAAACACCACTATTTTTTCTTCAAAAAAAAAAAAATTCCACAATTTTGGTAAAAAAAAACTTTATTTTCTAGAAATGATATTATTCTCTTGGCCGGCTCGATGGGAGTTCATGAATATCAAGTGTCGAATCTTAGATTTCTTGGCCGCAGCAGTGTTTGGCCTTTTTGAATAGTGTTTTTTTCAACACAATGGTGAGTGCTTACGAAAATGGTCTTAATTTAATAATTGAGCCATTGTTCCCTTCTTTCTTACAAGCAGAAACGTGCTTCCCTCTTCCTCCTTTCTACGCGGCTCTGCCAATTACAGCAGCTGCTTGGAGGTATCTGCAGAGTCTGTGCAAGATGCAGCCGAGGGTAGGGTTCGGGAAGGCAGGGTTTAAATATCGAGCCGAGATTCAAAGACGGTACACAAATCGATTTTTTTAGGTAAAAGTTCCTTTCCTTTCTTCTGCAATATTTTATAGAATTTAGATGGAATATAGTCATTGAAGGCAATGATCGCCCATGGTATTTTGCAACCTCTCATTCTCTCTTCAAGATTTGCCAAATATGCCACCCAAAAAATTTTTGGATGGCGTTTATAGCCTGATGGCTTGATTTTTTGTCGTTGGTGTCATTTTAGCGATTATGGGGATAAGCGTGCGATAGCATAACTCCGTTGGTTTTTAGTCATTACCTTAAATTTTCTTTTATTAAGAATGCTTTGATTCATTTTTTCCTATTTGTAAATTTTGAGATTCATGGTATTTGTTAATTTCATATTCCAATTATTAATTTGTAATTAATAAAATACTTAAAGAAATTGATGAGAAAAAAACACTGAATTCTTACAATTCAATAGAAATATTTTCTTTCCAAAGTTAAAAAAAATAGAAATATCTTCATGTCATCTTAAAGGTATCTAAAGGATAGTGTAGACTTTCAAAGAAGTAGGATTTTTTAACTATTCACTTTGCATATTATATTACAGTATTTTATTCTTACAAAGATTCCGGTCTCAAAGGACATCAACGAGGGAAAGATTTAAAGATGATTATTTGAGGAGGCTTTAATCATATTTAAATTAAGGGTGTGGTTCGAAGTATAATTTTCATTTTCAAAGAAAAAATATATTATATTATATTTTTCATACTAAATTAACTATATGAAAATTATTTTTAAAATTTTCTTTATAATATCCCAAAATTAAAGATAACTTAATTGGATCAAGCTTGACTTCGTAGACCTTTGAACATATTTGGAAAGGTTTCGTGTCCTTTCAAAATAATTTGTTTGTTATTTCTCCAAAAGAAAAAAAATTAGATCCTTCTTTCAAGTATATCCCCATGCATTATATACTCATCGTGGGAGGTTACATGGTGGACGGTTATGAGATGGAAGTTTATGAGTAGCCCTCAATGTCTTTACGTTACACATTAATTTATACATTAATTGCATCGTAATGCCTATCGAGGTGAACAACAATGCATGCTCTATTTGTTTTATCACTCATGCCCCGAGGCTATTTGTTGCTTTCAGTATTCGATCTCATCCACCTCGATGCTAGAGTGGTTGGTAGAAGTCATCTGCGATCTTCCACGCCTATTGAGCTCGGGTTCATTCACATAACTGTCATGTGATCGAGTTCGGGTCACCTACATGAATGTTCAGGTCACCCACACGAATGTCACGTGTGTTATAGCTTATCTTATTCCACTAGCCCCCCTAGCGTCTTTTCAAGCCATTAAGGTTGGAATGACACTAGACTCTTTAATTGTCATCGTATAGTAATCATAGCCTTGACACCTCCACGATCTGTATCTGAATAGCAGTCCCAGATATAATGGTTGCTCGAGATGGCTATATTTGGTGCCTATATGGCAAAGCACTATGACACATGGCAACACTAGCTGGATTCTCTATCCCATATGTGGGAGGGGGCCCGAGAGATGTACGACAAGATGAAGGCCGAATCTTAGGTCCCTTAGTTAGAGAAGGTTTTTGAGGAAGCTCGACTGAAGTGGGCCGACCTTGCCTAAGAACGTGTCGCTTGGATGTCGAGGTCTATGGCCATCAATGCTTAGCCATCAAAGGCATAAAACAATCATGGAAATGGAAATGGAGAAAATGCCTATGGGGACTTGAATCTTGAGACTGGGGTCGTCGTTTGCATGAAGGCATAAAATAATCATCTCATGAAAATGGAGAGGATGTCTTTGGGGACTTAAGCTACTCGAGGCCTAGGGTCGTCGAGAGCTAGTCGTTGAAGGCATAATTTAATCATCACATGGAAAAATAACGCCTGTATGGACTTATGCTGCCCGAGGCCAAGGGCCGTCGAGGGCTAGCCGCTAAAGGCTTAACCATAATCATCTCATGGAGGTCATCTCATGGAGAAATAACGCCGATATGGACTTATGTTTGCCAGACCTGAAACCGTTTGTTTGCTTAGTCAAGGTTTAACCATAATCATCTCATGGAGAAATAACACTTGTAGGGACTTATGTTGCTTGAGGCCTAGGGCCGTCAAGGGCTAGTCAACGAAGGCTTTAAAACAATCATCTCATAAAAAGGGAGAAGTAATGCATGTAGAGCCTTATGCTACCCGAGGGCTGAGGGTAAAGTGCGGAAATTTGCTTGACGAGGCTTTACCATAAATCATCTCATGGAGGGAAACAACGCCTGCATGGACTTATGTTGCTCGTGGTAAGAATGGATTAAGGGCTAGTAGTAGAAGCTATAACCATAATCATCTCATGGAGAAATAACGCGTCTAGGGACTTATGATGCCCGAGGCCTAGGGTTGTCAAGGGCTAGCCGCCGAAGGCTTTAAAACAATCATCTCATAAAAATGGAGAAGTAATGCATGTAGGGTCTTATGCTGCCCGAGGCCTAAGGCTGTCGAGGGCTAGTTGACAAAGGCTTTAGCATAATCATCTCATGGATAAATAGCGACGATGTAACATTTATTAGTACTAGTTAAGGATAAAAAATCTCATGGAGATCTCGAAAACACTTCTTCCTTGAAATGGAGAAAATACTTTTATTCGAGGTTGGGAAGAAGAGTTTCCCAAGCCTACCTGCTTGGGCCTGTCCAAGCCGAATAAGAGATGTAGTTGTAGAGGCTTTGCAACTTTGGAATCATCATACTCAAGGTTTAAAATATCGATATATCATTATATCGTATGATATCTTGGATATCGTGAATGAAATAATATCGGCCATCGATAATCGGTTGTGCAAAAAATCAAGAAAAAATCGATAATATCGACAATATATCGTTGATATATCAGTATCGAACCGATATATCGTGGAAAATATCGGGTATGTGGCACACGCGCACGTTAGTTAAATTTTTGGTAAAATATCGGAGATATATCAGGATATATCAAAGATATATCCAAACGGTCAGATTTGAAATCCTAACTTGATCCAACGGTTATGGATTGATCTGCTTAGTTTAAAGAAAGATCATGGTTGGGTGCACCAAATTAAATCAACGACTATAATTAAATTACAAAGATATTTTGACAATCAACTACTATTTTGACGAAAAAAATCTATATAAATACCTCTAAAATCATTCCATTTGATCAAAAATTCTCTCTACCCATATTTAATCTTCATTTCACTCTTTTTTTTTTCTTTGTGATAGTTTATATGATACTTTCATATTTTAAATTAGTTAATTTTGTAATAATATATTAATAAATTAACATTTCATGTTAGTTAATATTTGAAATCAAGTTATTTATTAGTTAATATTGTGTATCATATTATAAATTTATAGTATTATCAAAGTTTTATATTTTTAAATTAGTTTAATTTATTAATAATATATTAATAAATTAAATTTTCATATTAGTTAATATTTGAAACAAGCATATGGATGAGCCTCGAATTACTGTCAGTGGAGGATTGTGGATCTGAGTCGAGCGTTTATGCATGGCATGTTCGAGCCTATAATCAATATTATCATAACACCATGTCTTAGTATGAGTATTGTCTTTACCAAGATGGGATCCCTCCATCAAATGTTGTAATGGAGCCATATCGATCTTCATTTTTGATTTTAAAACTCATTGCATTGTAATTTCAATGTATATATTTGATTATTAATGTCATTTTTACACTTTTAGAAAGTATTTCCATGAATTTCAAAGCATTTTTGTTAATTTATGATATATCGATATTCATGTAAAAATATCCACCAATATATCTTGATATATATCCGTAAATCTAAAGATGCCTAGATATATCCCGTCGGCAATTTTTCCAACCCTTGATCATACTTTCCGACACAATGCGGTATCCTCTTATGTCAATTTGGCCTAGTGGAGTTCAGAAACTTAGCATTTTGTGGTAGGAGGACAACAATGCCTTCACTACATGAGGCTAGGTGTGTCCCAAAATGGCATTGAAGGATAAGGACTCGTCAATCATTGTGACTAGGACGGTGATGGCAGGTCAACCGCTTGGCCGATACTATCTCCCCAGCGAGTGAGACTTCGTACACTCGTGTTGTTGATACCTTGGATTCGGTGGCTCGGTCTCGATCCCTAACCTTAATATGATGATTGGTGCGTCCCGAATCTCTAGGGTCCAGTTCATCCCTTATGCCCACTTCATCTCGACCCCTCTTTCCTTTACTCCCGCCGTAGTGTCGGGAATCTGATGTAGTGGCGACCGTTTGTTTCGTCACGACCGGCCCAGCGTGTGGTCTCCGAGCATGGCGTGCTAATTTCCCTAATGGAATAACTCGATCCAATGGTTGTAGGGAATGCACGACTGGCAGTGTAAAGTGGGTTTAAGGTGAATAACTTGTTTTTCAGCGCGCCAGGACACTATCGAAACTTACGACATCAAGTTGGAGGATCGTAGCCCAAAATGTTTCATAAAGTCCCTGATGGACTCGGATCTCCCCATCGGACCGGAAAAAGGAGGGCTAGTGATCTTTCAGCTCATACGATTGAGCATGTATTGAGGTGACAAACTTTTTAGATAAGCGGCGAAGGTTACCTTATTGGAACTAAACAATGGAACCATAATGACCAGGACTATCAAATGGACAGAAGACTTTACATAGCGAGCATCGTTAGCTACATTTAATGTCATTATGCGGCGGAAGTGCATAAGATGGTCAAAGGGGTCCTGAGGACCATCGTACATTTGGAATTTTGGTAAAATGAGAAGTCTGACGAGATGCCTTGATTCAGATGGCAAGGACAAAATGGGGAGGATGAAATGTCGTCCGATGCGCACAATCACGGATCTCGACCTCTCCGTGGGAAGGAGATCTAAACGATTGGGGATTATTGATAGGAGGATGGTCCAAACAAGGGGGAGGAGAAAAGTTATCCGTTGATTCAAACCACGTAGGGTTGTGGGGCACATTCAGGTTGGAAGGGCAAGGAGTGGTGGTCGCATTCCGTAAGGTTGCATTTTCTTCATGCGATGACATTGGTTATAGAAGATGCCGACGCTGGCGGGTGAGATTCTGTGATCTTTGACATGCGTGATGACAACGGTCAGTTGTCATTGGGCGGTCCCAACAGAAGCTGGAAGGGGGGGGGGGAGGATTAGAATAGCTTGGAAATGCAATTTTTGTGTCTTTGCAATAGTTTAGAGAAGTGTGGGATTTTTTGTTCCCACAGACGGCGCCAATGGAAAGGTTTCGTGTTCTTCCAAAAGAATTTGTTTATTACTTCTCCAAAAGAAAAAAATCGGAGCCTTCTTTTGCTATATCACCATTATATAATTGTGAGAGTTACATGGTGGGCCAGTTGCTGAGATGGACATTGCTGGTAATCTCAATGTCCTTGTGTTGCCCATTAATTTATACATTAACTGCACGTTGTAATGCACGATAAGATGGACAACAACACATGCTCTGTTTGTTTATCTCTCATACGTAGCGACTGTTTGCTTGAGTATCAGATGCAAGTACCTCGATGCTTGGGTGGTTGAGTTAGGGTCATGTCAGATCTTCTGCACAATTGAAGGCTCGGGTCATTCATATGGCTTGTCAGTGATCGGGTTCAGTCACCCTATATGAATATTTGAGTCATCCACCACGAATGTCACGTCGCGTTGTAACTTATCTCTCATTCGATATTAATATTAATATACCATATTCAATAAAAATGTCAAGCTGTCCAAAATCTTTGAAGGTTGATCGAAATTAAGTGAAATCTAACCTTTCCTTTAAGTAATCGATCTTTCAAAATTTTCCATAAACTTGTTTGAATGAAAGGGAACTTTTTAATTATAAAATCAACTATCTTATGATATTTTCATTTCTTGGTGGAGCCTCATAGTCAAAAACTTGCAATGTCATGTGTATATTAATTTAATGAAGTGGTGCAATTTAGTCAAGAGAAAGAGAAAGTGATGACATTGATTCAAAATTCAAATGGCTACTCCATGCACTTCTTTATTTATTTAACCAATCAATATAAATATTAAGTAATTTTAAGCAACTAAATTTTTGTAAAAATAATTTAATATATTTGATTTTGAAAATTTTCATTATACAATCAAATATAAGCAAATTATTTTCTTTAACATTTTTCTTCCTCCATATGTGTAACGAGATCAAATACCAAACAAATAAGAAGTGTAATTCTTATTTAAGTTGATGGCGTTCAAAGTTTAAAGACATAACACATTTAGGGAGGAGGGATTACATTTTTGGTCATTGGAACGGAGTTCTTTACGTTGTAACAAATTAGTTAATTGTCGAACGTAAACAAATAAAATAAAGAATTGTCATTTTAAAAGGAATATATGAAACAGGAAGTGTTTAAAAAGTATATATTTCTTAATATTAAAATTATGAGCATGATATATAGCAGGAAGTGTTTGGGTATATGAAACAGCATCTGTATGAGTAATGCATAAAAAAATTTTGGAAGTTGGATTATGAAACGGAGAAACACAGCAGAACAGGGAATCCGATGGGACCATGCCTCCTGCTTCCTATTGCTTCCCATGTGCTGCTCCTCCTTCTCCTCCTCTTTTGACTTCGAACCACATGCAGGTCTCGTTTGATATTACAATTACCTTCTTTTTTTTCTTTTTATCATTATTATTGTTTTCATTTACTTCTTTCATGTATTCGTAGTCGTTTGTCTATACTTGAACTGCTCCACAATTTTCTTTCCAAAAACCATCAAAGGGAGATGTTATTTAATCAACACCACGTACATTTTTATTTTTTTGATTTAACATTTTTTTTTTATGTATTTTAAATTATTTAATATTTATATCAAATATAAAAATAAATAAAATGCGAAGCTTCGTATTTATGTTAAACTCAAATCTTACAAACTTGAGATTACCAACGATGGATTGTTGTGGTATGTCAGTTTGATCTCGAGGTCGTGGGTTTGAGAGATCTCTCTCAAACATTTTAATTTTGATCACTATTATATTTGTATTTGAAAGTCATGTCGTGCAATTTGGTTTTGTTTGACTTTTCACGTGCGAGAGTATAAGATTATGCGTGAAGGGAGGATGTAAGCATGATATTAAGTAGTAAAGCTTAAATGCTATGAAACACAGAATTTTAGAAGAGTTGATAAATTCAGCGTGAGTATTAAAACTTGGTTTGTGAGGTTAGATTCAAATACCTTTCTTTTCACATGCAAGTATGGGCAGTGCATGAGAGAGGGTGTTAACATAAAATAATTTATAAACTTTAAATTTATTTTTATTATATATATTTTTCTCTATTTTTCCTTCTTTTGCATCCTCACCTAAATGTACTTTTAAAAACCAAATTACTTCCACATGTTTTAAATGCAAGAGGGGTGATGGTTGGGATCGTGAATCAATGTACCAAACATATAGTAACAAGAAAATTAACTATACATCGTCTTTGAATAAGGAGTAACTACCCTACACAAGTCAAAGTCTTTTTCTTTTTCTTTTTCTTTCTCTCCTCATAATTTTATTTTACATAGGGTTTCCGAAAATTCGCCATGCAAGTGGGTCACTAAACAAAGACTATAAATGGTCAAAAAAGAAAATTGATGAAAGGAAGCTTAAAATGGGAGTATTCACATTCACATTCTCACCGAATTCATGGGAAAGGGAGGGCCAGGACCACAGCATATGCCCATTGCCCTCACAAGTCACAAGTCACAAGTCACACCCCCTCACATGTAAACCATGTGAATAGGATGCTTTTCTTGTGTGCATGGACTTAGAATATTTCACTACCTCCCCTGCCTACATTGAAACCACAAGGTATTTTTCATTTATTCACAGCGTTTGTACGTGACATCAACTGTTATTGTATTTGTGGGCCTCCCTTGATTGGGCATTAGCATATTTTATTCTATTGGTTTGATTAAAGCCATCTCAACAAAAATTATAAAACTAATTTCTTTCATTGAAATCGAAATATAAGTACAAAAAGAAACATTTTTGAACAAAAATATTTTTGGACATTTAGTTATAATATGAAAATGGGACAAAATAACCCTAAGTATTTAGTTATCGTGTTGGGGATTTATCTTTATATTATTAGGGACATTTTTGTTTGAAATGCGGAATTGGCATTTTCAAGGTTACTTTTATAAGAGTTTTGTTTTATGAATAACTTTTGAATTTGCCCCTTTTAAAGAAATTTCTCTTAATTAAAAGACATTTTGAAAACTAGATTTTATTCTAGGGATGGTCGGTCCATCATGTCTAGCACAAGTGATAAAGTGTTTACTATTTCAAATAAGCAAAAGGGCATAAAAAGGAAGTCTCGTCTTAATGTGAATAGTTATTACCTTGTAACTAAAACGTAATAAAAAAAAAGTCATCAAATTTTAACCTTTGTAAAAATAATATATATTTTTAAATACATGTAAATATATAAAATGATGAATTGCATTTTTTTTATATCTATAATAAGTTATTTTTCAAAAAAAAAAAAAAGAATACGATTATGACTTATTTGATTTCTTTTAACCAAATATTTCATTCCCAAACAAATCAGTTTCACTTAATATCAAGGAAAAAAGACTGACACGTTATAGATAGAGAGAGAGAACTTGTTTGACTTGAAAGAAAGTAATGGAGAAATCAAAATATTTGTTTCATAATTTTACAGTTGAAGACCAATCACATTATTCTTTGGGGGCTTTGACAAGATTGGATTGATAGGTTTAGCAGATAAAATGGACCAGAGTTGGAGTATTGTAGATAACCAATCTTATACCTACACTATAACTGCCCAGCCCAAATCAAGTACATGATAAGATTGTTTGGTATGATTTAAGTTACTCTTTAACAAGAATTCTTAGTTCTTGGAATATTGCATAAACCTATTGCCTTTTATTCCTCTCTAATAATAGCTGAGAAGTTCAAGGTAAGAATTTCGTATTTCTACTAAATACAATCTGCTACTACTAGATGTAATAATGTATAGTTATAAAAATATTCCTAATATTTAACTTATAATTATAATCACAATTCAAAGAACTGGAAATTGCTTCTTTTTTTTCTTTTACTTTGGTCTTCTATTTATTTTGTTTTAAAATTTCCAAAAATTATTTCCCTAAATTTTCCAGCACCCCTGCTTAAGATTTTTTTAAAAGAAACACACATATTTTAGGCTAAAAGTACTTCCTAGAATGGTTAGGCTTTCAAGTGACTAAACAACTAAATTTAAATTATTAAATAAACTAAGCTAATTTAATACAATAATTTAATAACAACTTAAAGTTAAAAGTGACTTTAAGTATTAAGTTTATTTTAAATAAACTATAATTTCAAGGTAGTAAACTATCCCCCACTAGGACTCGAACTTGTGACCTCCTCCCCATACTCTATGTCTGTTTAAATTTGAAAAGATGAACGCTTTACCGCTTGAGCTATGCATGTTGGACAACTTTAAGTATTAAGTTAAAACAATTAATTTAATATTATCTTATATATCTATGATACTCTAACCATGGATGTTTAATTAAAAATTTTTTTAGTTAGGATAAATAAAAATAAATATTTCTCAAAATTAATTATGATAAATATTTATTTATAATTACTGAAGATAAATATGTCCATTTGGTAACTTAAAATTAATTTTATAAAAAACCTTCATACTTTTTTTAAGAGAAAAATAATTCTATTAACTCAACTTATCAATACATCGATCGAAATATAAAATCAAAATTGCAAAAAATCATAGAGGATGAAACAACATCCATATTAATAGCATAATGAATCGACTCAAAACATATACATTTGATAGTTGAGCTTACACATTTAATATTACTGTTGTGACTATAATATTTATGGTTCCAGTTCTGCAGTATCTTGACGACCATTGATTTGATTTCTTATCACTGATCGGATATACTTTGCTCGTTTGAATCGCCCTCACATAAATAAAACGACATACAACGATGACAAATAAAAGTCGCACCAAGAAGAAGACAACCACACTCTGCACTAAGACAATTACAAAAACACGAAAAAAACCAAATGAAAACCGAAATCTTGCGGAATAAAGAGGTGTAGATGAGTGTTGTGATTTTTTTAATTTCATATGAAACGTACAAAATACAAGTGTGCGGGCATGCCAGGAAATTAAAGTGTTTCCAAACAAAAATGGCTCATATCAAACTTTTAATCAAACTATATAGGCTCCCTAGTTCCCTTAACAGTTCCCCATAATCAAAGTAGAGAATGTCGAATGAAAATAATGCAGAAATTAAATGTTGAATAAAAATGTTAGATTTCCCTAGGAATGAATGAAATAACATGGCGTTGAAAATTAACAAACTTGATTGAAACTTGGAAATATAGTGCTAGAATTGCTTAAATAAACATTGGATTTCAATATAAAAATAATACTGTGTTGGAAACTTGACAAAACTTAAATAAAACTAAGAAATGGAATATTGAAATTGCTAAAAGCTTATTGAAAAGCTAAGATTTGCTTAAGTAAATTGACATTAAGTCAATTGATTTGTTGAGTTGTTGATTCATTGATTCATTATTTGGTTGTCCTTTTGCTCCTTTTATAGACGTAGATGACTTGCTACCTAAGTCTCCATTTCTCCAGCCTCTCCACTTTCTGAAGTAACTACCGATGTCCTCCATTAAGGAATCTTGTTCCTCAAAAATTCACTCACGTCTCCATTAGGGAGGCTTGTTCCTCAAGAGAATTCCACATCTACACATAACTACCCCCACTTCTCACCCACTTTTGATAAAGCTTCGTTTGACTTCAAATTTTTTTAAAATTTCATAAATACCCTTGGACTTCTTTTTTGGGCTTGTACAAATAGATATGTCTCTTTCTATCTGGACTTTTATTCATGGGCTTAGGCTTAGGCCTAACCCATTATTAGATCAGACCAATTCTTTTGAGCTTGTTTACAACTATAAGACCCAAAATTAAGCTTTCGCCCCATGATGCGGAGTTCTGATGGTAAGAACGAGCCAAGTCAGATCAAATAAGGAAGCAACTGTTGGTTTCCCAAGAAAAAATTCCCGCCATCATCAAGTTTAAACCTCCAAATTTTGTTCTTCCTCCACCAAAGGATATTGTCCTTCCAAAGAATAACCATCCAACTTCTTCTTTAAGCAACGTAGGATCACCTTCTTTCCTTCCCAACAAGAATATATTTTCACATTCTAAAACAACACCCTCTTGTTTGGAGAAAGGAAACTTTTTTACCTTACTTTCTTGATCTTCTTCTTCCTCCATTCTCGCCGTCGTCGTCTCTACCACCGCCGTTGACACCACCATCGTCAACGCTGCCACTACCGGCGCCATCTCCTCCGCGTTCACCGACGAAGTCACCGCCACTATTGAAGCTGCTTCAGAAGTCGTCAACGGCGTTGTAGAAGTCGTCGATGCCACCATTTGTTCTTGGGGTTGTCATCGGCATCCATGGCTCAATGTCATTATCCTTTGTCATATGTTGTTCGTTGTTGTTCTTTGTGATCGATTGCTCCGTCGTCGATTGTGGTGTCTTCACTCCATAGGCCATTGCTTGTCGGTCGTGCCTTTCGGCGTTGCTCATATCGTCCATCCTATTTACATTGTAGGATCTCAGCAGTAATGCATTAGAAGAATTCTCGTCGAGGCGGATTAAGTGTTGCGATCCTACCAACGTTCTTCTTGTGTAGGATCCGATCTCCTTTGTAGCAAAATTTGTC
>JAEQBH010006093.1:0-159424 GCA_016808115.1 Tetrastigma voinierianum
AAGTTGCAACGCCCCAAAACCTGGGTCTCTGACCAACCTGAAGAAATCCTGTGGGTTTTGTATAACCCGATACCACATTGTTGTGTCTCATTTATCTAATTCATATTTTCACAAAAATCAGGAAGAATCTCCTTTGTTCGAGGAGTTCTACCCAATATATAACATGTATAACAATATATTCATGACTCATCCAAGGTCTCAACAGAAAAGTAATGACCACACAGGGTCCATATGTCCATATCCACAATTATACAACTATATCACAATAGTCCATAAGAGTTTATTACAACACTTTTATACATAACATATATTAAAACTAGCTTGTTCTAATATAGTTTTAAAAAATATTTAGCAAAGCTACATCCCGGCTCTCTCAAAATCACGGCCTCAAGGAGCGCCTCGTCCAGCAGTCACTCCGTGACCCGAAATGATGGTCTATCCCACGACGGGGTGAGAAATGCCCAATAGAGAATAATTCATACAAGGGCTACTCCTCACCTAAGTGCACATGCAATGCCATTCCATACATTCAAGTAAAAATATACACATTCCTACTCAAATGTCTACATGTCATGGATGAGAATGTGACTCACCATGTCCTATGTCCCGAGTCCTCACCGACTTTCTCACACATGCATATGTCAAATGTGAAAATCGTCATTTATGTTCCATCAATGACCATTTTTCCAAAACAACAGCTTTTTGTTTTATAAATCAAAATCCATTAGACAAACTTCGATATTCACTTGTTTTTACCAAGTCTCATGTGTTTTTGTGGGTAGTGAATTGTTGGGGTCTCACCGCAGGCTTTGCACGCCTTCCGACACTTTCGCGAACTTTCATCGCTGGATACATATGTCTAACTAAGAATATCGAGTTTTTCACCTGAGGGGGTATCTATCCCTACTTACTATACACAACACACATATTTTTTATTTCCTTTTTCTTTTATGCGACCGTGAGACTCATTTTGGACGTTGTCCCATTTTACCAAGCCCACCATCGAACACCAAACACAGTGTTGATCTACCATGTACTCACAACATACCATCGAACACCAAACACAGCGTCGATCTCTACCATGCACTCACACCCATGTCATGCGATGTCCCGTGCATAAATACAATGCAATGCCATTACATGTATTCATGCTACATGGCCAATGAATGCCACGTGCAACACCAAAATCATAATTTCGCTAAGTATCATGGATAATCGATGATTATATATAATTTACATCCATTCAATTCAATATGCTTATCACATATTTCAACATGCTTCCATAAAATCAACATGTGATTCAATCTTCATGCACTACAAGCATACATCACACCAAGCATCAATCATATACGCAAAGATAACTTGGTATCATTTACCAATTGTGGCATAAGCAATGCCCACAATAATCCACACAACTCTTTGAAAAGAGCAGGAAACACCCAAAACTGTGAGAATCAAATGTCATTCACTGACATATGGTTAAATTCTAGTCTCAAAGAGATTTTCATAGAGTCTAAGAACACGTAAATCGAAGTTTGGACGAGAAAGTTATAGCCATTCGAAGTCGAAGCTGCCGATTCGCATGGGCGTGCGAAAATTGTTCAAACCCCAAAACCAAGCACTACACCCACGACCAACACTCGGCTAGCTCAAACCACAATAGTTCGGGTTCAATCTCGGAACTGATCATCCATGGCTACGGGCAGGTTGGATGCCTAGCCACGCCCAGTCGTAACCAACGCTACACACGAGTAGCCAAGCGGTTTAGAATTTCAGTCTCGAAATACTAGATTCGGTCCTTTACCGTCAATAAACACAACCCTAAGATTAGAGCTAAACCAAAATGACCCTTACATGGCCACTAGGTAAGAAATAACCAATGTAGGAGAAACCCATACCTTTTGGAATGCGACAAAACCCGCAATTTTTGGTACCCACGCGTAGCTCTTGTTGTGTGGACCAACTTTGTCTCTTGCCCCGACGCATTTTGACTCCGGTTCGCCGGAGATTGCGAAGGAAAGTGTCATTCCCTTTCTTTTTTTTTCTTTTTTTTTTCCTTTCTCCTGTATCACGCACTCTCCCTCATTCTTTTCTTCTTTTTCCTCTTTGCTTTTCCTTTTTTTTGTCTTTTCTTTTTTCCTTTCTTTTTCTCTATCTCTTTCCTTTATCCTTCCTCCACCGAATTTTTTTGTCGACTGAGGAAGTTTCCTCCTTTCTCTTCTCTCTCTCTTATTGAATGCGTCTTCACATGGTCCATCCATCATGTGCCATGTGTCACTTTGCGAGCCATGCGACACGTGTACACGTGTCACATGGACACATGCCGTGGCACTTTTCCACACCACATGGCTCTCATGCCACGTGGTTCTTCTCCCACGGCAGTCACGCGATACCTCCTCATTACGCCACGTAAGATCACCTCATGTGTCACCGACATCCCATGCCTTTAAAAACGCGAAATTTCGACCATCCTCGTAATTCAATGAAATTTGGATTGGGTAATCAGATTTTGTGGCAGTACCAACGACGCAAGTCCGTTTCGTTATCCAAGATCTAGAAAATTTCCATATTTTCCACATGTACTATAACGACAAATTACCGTTTTGCCATTTTTCAGAAAAATTGAATTTTTCTCAGGTTTTACAGAAGTTTGAAGGGAACTTAGTGCCTAGGGCACTTAACCAACTGGTAGGGAGTTACCAATGAATCCTTGTTACATAGACACTCTTCTAGTACTCTTTAGCATTGCATCCTACTACCTAGTTTTATGTTGTTGAATAAACTGTATGTTCTCAACCTATTTTATTTAATTTTCTTTCAAAATTGTGAGTTGAGTTTGGTTGAAGAGTGTTTGAGAATCATGGTATACATTTGAGACAAAAAACATCATTTTCACCGAGTTACTTTAGGAAAGGTTTATTGAGAACTTGGGGGAAACTTGCCTTGATCACCATACATTTAGTTGCCTTGTTCTTTAGAAATCATAAATGTTTTAGGATCCTATTTTGGCTAACATGTTTTAGAACTTTTCCATGCTTTCTCTTAACTTGTACTAGCACCATACTCATACTCATATCTATCTTAGGGTGTGTTTGGTACATTGGAATGAGGAATGGGAATGAAGAATCTTATCCATTCCTTTATTTTCTCAAGGAATTGAATCAATAGTTTGATCTCCATTCTTAGTGTGTTTGAATTAGTTTAGAATCTTGCATGAGAATGATTGTTAATTTTCATTTCATTGTTTGGTAATAATAGAAATTGGAATGAAATTTTTTTTTTTTTTGACAACAATACCCTAAAAATTTTAGAGCTTTTAAGAAAAAAAACGTCATTCATTGATAAAATATTTTAATTATTCTCCATTGTTTTCATTTTTAAAATATTTTTAAAAAATAATTATAGTCATATGATTAAAATAAAAATATTTTTAATATATAAATATTTTTCAAAGTATTTTTCGGTTTTTAAGACCACATACATCTTTCTTAGTTTCCGATGTAACAATTTTATAAAATGTATCTTCTTAGGCTTTATGTACACTATAAAATGTTTTCTTAAGATCATAAATTTAGATAAAATAAATGTTAACTGTGACTTTCAACAAAAGGTAAATAAAAAAATTCAAACATCCAAGACATTTTTTTTTTCAATCACATAGCTTTCATAAAATGCTTTAAATTACTAATTGGAATTGTGAGCCTAATGAACAAAAGGTTAGAGGTAAAATAATAATTTCAAGTTTTTATAATTTTTAAGTAGAATGGTGAATAGTTGTCAAAGAAATGAGGTGAAGAATGAATAAGAATGCCACTAATATATAGTTAACCAATCTACTTAGAAATAGAATTTGATTTCCTTTGAATTAGGTTTCAATTTCTTTCCCCTTATGCTTAAATTCCCATCCAAACATAGGAATGGGCTGATGGGGTAGTAACATTCCCATTCCACCTCTCTATTCCCATGATCCAAACACACCCTTAGTGTTTTGTTTATATGTTTGTGTTTCCTTTGCTTAGGGACAAGCAAAGATTTAAGTTTAAAGGTGTGATAAGCATACTAGAAATAAATCATAGCTAAAATGTACAGTGCTGGTACCAACACACTCGCTTACAACATGCAGCAATAGCTATTGTATTTCGACATTTTCAGCGATAAGATAACCTCAAATGACATCAAGCTTTATGTGGATAGATTCTACACTTTAATATCTTTTCAACGGTACCAAAAACACCAAATTTGGAGTCAGGACGAGAAAGTTATGGCCTTAACAATTTATGGTGGTCGCGACCGTAGAAATCCATGGTCGTGACCACAACACTTCATGGTCGTGACCACAAATGTCTTCACTCAGCCATCAGGTTTCACTCATATGGTCGACCACATAACATCTAATAAGTGGGTGCAATCACAGATTTATTTGCGGCCCAACATCAGTTTTAGCCCATTTTCAACCCATTCTCAAGAAGCCAATAAAGAAAACACTATCTAGGGTATTAAGGGGAGGGTTTTGAAGAGGTCTCTTACTGGAGAAGAGAGGAATAAGACCTTAGGGTTCCTAACCCTAGGGCAAGGCTCTTGGAGGAAGAAGATTGAAGAAGAAGAAGTTTATTTTGTGCTTTCTGGTTCTTTTTTGGTTGTATTTCATCATCTCATGTTTTGATTTTATTTTCTATGGTTTTAGATGTAGTTTGATTTTGATTTATGTATTTGAACATGGGTTTATATTCAAATTAATATTTTGAGACATTTTCATTAATTGTTCTATCCCGTTCTTAATGTATCGATGATTAGATACCATTGATATATATATCCAATTCAAGATATGAGAAGTGAGAGTTGGATTGCATGGTAGAACATCACATTTCACCATAGTTTAGAGATATTTGTGGGTCTTGTGTGGTAGATTAGATCTCTCAGGGTTATTGCGCCCTTAGGACTTTGGGATTGAGTAGAGATGCGAAATACCTAAGTCCTAGGAGTAGAATATGGATCATCGAGAGAGATTCACATGTGCAATAGTGAGGCTTACCAAAAATAGGTGAGTAGAATATTAATTGGGAATAAATTGGTCCATAATATATAAGGATTAATTAAATGAAATCTAAACCCTAGGCTTTTCCCATTTTATTTCATATATTCGCATGATAGATTGTAGATTTTAATTGCTTTATTTCTACCATCAAATCCATGACTAGGACAATTTCAGTACTTAGTAAGTCAATCCTCATGGAACGATATTCTTACTTTCAGTTTATTACTCGAGGCGATGCGACACTTGTGCACATAGGCTTATTATTTTATATACATGTATTCGCGCCTTAATAGCCAAGCAAAGAATATTTAGGTATTTGAAAAACACTATTGATATTGGTCTTTGCATCCAAAATATGATAATTTTAAATCGATACGTTGTCTCGAATGTGAACTTTCGAGGCTGTAAGATTGACAGAAAAGCACTAGTGGAACATGTCACTTTTTAGGTCACTCACTTATGTCTTGGCATAGCAAGAAACAAAATTTGATTGCCTTGTCAACAGTGGAAGCCAAATATATAACCACCGGATTAGGATTTGCACAAGTCCTTTGGATGAAACAAACACTTAGTGACTTTGGCTGACATTTTCAAGTTCTACAAATGTGACAACATAAGTAAGGCCAAGACTAAAGAACCCCGTGCAACATTCAGACCAAGAATATAGAGATTAGACACCATTTCTTGAGATCATGTGCGTGATATTACGACTGAATTTATTAAAACAAGACCAACTCATTGATATTTTCACAAACCCCTTAATGAGAATAACCACTGTTGACATTAGAAGACAATTAGGGGTCACTTTGAGTAAAAAATTGTTTGATTACTTTATTGTCAATATCGCTTGGAAGAATGTTGTAAGCAAATTCTAACTCCTTAACCCTTACTAAAATGTTCTTTTAAAGGGGGAGATACCTTTATGTCTAAAGCCCCATGTTCTTTTTTTATGTTGCCAAAGGAGGAGAAAGATATGTATCTAGGTGTTATGTGCTAAAAGATGATGATACATTCATAATTTTTACATCATTCCTAATGCTTATCTATGATGAATGCTATTTGCCTATGTTTGAATTTTGCTACTTATTTATGTAATTATTTTGCATTATTGGTTTAAGAGGAGATTTACCTCTTAGATAACCACATTAACATCATAAAAATGGGGAGATTGTTCAATGGTACCTCTAATTAAGGTTTTGATAATAACAAACCAAGGTTATTGGTTACTAATGGTTAACATTGAGTTGAGTAAGGTTGAAATTGATCAAGCATCAAATGAAGAAATTCCAAGCTTAAGATGACAATAGTGTATCTGATCAAGCTCTTGGAAGTCAAGTCCACTCAAATCAAATAACCAAGATTTCAAATCTAAAAGGACAAGTAACCAAGACTCCAAGCTCAAGCATCAAGTGAAGATTTTGTAAGTTTAGGAATCTATGTAAGATGAATGCATTGGTGCACTTTAGGGTATGTCCTCTTTTACATGCATAGTTTTCATAACTCCTATTTATGCATAAATTTAATATTTTGAAAAATCACATGAAAGTATCAATCCTTAGGCATTTAAAGTTTAAAATGTATTCAAAAGCGCTTAAGGTTCAAATTGATTCGAATGAAAAGAACCTAAAGTGACACTCCGAGGCCTTTTCAGATTCTCTCGTATACTGGTGTGATTTTTATCACTGACTTTAAATTGATTAAATATTTTAAAACTCATGTTTACTCATCAAATCTTAATTATTTGAGTTTAAAAATATGCTAAAAGGAGTTGAACATACCAAAACGATTTTTCCGACAAGCAACTTGTCGTAGCTATCCAAGTCATCCGACGGGTCAACGACACCGATTGGTCCAAGCAGTTGACCGGTTCATTCAACCAATCGACTGATTGCCATCGGTCGAGAGTGTAATGTCGATCGTTTGGTCTGTTTTTCATTGTTATGAACCGGTAGAGCAAATGATCGATCGGTTGGTCAACCTATTGAGTAAACGGTCACCTATTGTGCATTAAATGCACAACGACTAGTTTATTAATGGAACCGATCGACCGACAAGGGCTGCACTGCTACCCAGATTTACACCCTTTATAAATTTAGTTGGTGATCATTTATGAAAATGAGATTTGTTGCATTTATTCTCTCAACCACCATTTCTCTTGCTACTTAATTCTCAATCTCATTTCTTGGTGCATTGAATTCTCATTTGCATATCCTAGAGTGCGCCTTTGATTTCATCCTAACTTGAGTTATATTTGTTCAATCTTGTGGGCTAGAAAGAATGTCTCATTGTACTTAAGAGTGAAAGTTTCGAAGTGTGCATAGCTTGAAGGATTTGTGAAGTGTCAATTAGAGCCAAAATCAAAGTGTAAAAAGAAGAACCTTGGGTTAGAGCTTGAAACTAGTGGAACCCTCATCGGTTAAAGGTTGAGAAGAAGTGAACGTAGGCAAGGATGTGTCGAACCACTATAAATCCGAAGTTTGTTATATCTACTCAATATCTCTTTATTTAAAGTTTTTGTAGTTAAATTTGTAGATTCCTTATTGATTTATAAAAGGTTTTTGAGAAAACCAATTCACTCCCCTCTTAGTTACTTTGCTAAGTCAAACAAATTTCAGCTTGTAAGCTACATGGCCAACATGAGCAATCACTATGAAGGGGCCGTAGAAATGCATAGCTAATTTGGGGCACAAGTTAGAAGCTACCGTAGACTGTCAACATGGCCGAAGTTTAACCAAAACCTTATAACCAATAGCAAATTGGATGTCATGACGATGTGCATTGGCCTTTTGGGTCATGCGATGTTGAGCCTGAAGTTTACTCTCTTTCAAAGAACGGAGTAAAGTGTCCCGTTCTACCAGTAATTCCTCCAAAGCTTGGATTTAAGTAGAGCCCTGAGAGTAAGGAGGAATAGTCGGTGGTAAGTGGCCATAGAGAGCTTGATAAGGGGACATATGGATGATGTTGTGATAAGAAGAGTTGTAACAGAATTCAGCCCGGTTGAGCAGAGACATCTAAGATTATGGCTTGACCTGTGTGAAAGCTCGAAGATATTGCTCCAAACCACGATTCACGACCTTCGTCTACCTATCAGTTTGGGGGTGATAGGTCATGTTATGGTGAAGCGAGGTACCACTCAACTCAAAGAGCTTATGCTAGAATGTGCTTAAGAATACGGGGTTTATATCACACAGAACTGGGAAAGCCATTGAGTTTAATTACTATATCATCAAACAGTTCTGTTGTTTTTGCAGCTGTAAATTAGGTTGGGAGAGGTCCAAAGTGAGCTGATTTTGTGAGACGATCCGCAACCACTAATATTACTATGAAGCCTCGAGATGATGGAAGACTGGTTATGAAATCCATTATAACTTCATCCCACACCAATGCTAGAATTGGAAGGGGTTGCAATAAACTCGTTGGAGCTTGTGTGGAATATCTGGTTTGTTGGCATACCAGACACTCTGCCACAAAACGTTCCATATCTGCACGTATTTTCGGCCAATAAAAGGTGGAAGATAAGCGAACCAACGCGCGCTTGACCCCTGCATGGCTAGCAAGTGATGTCGAGTGAAATTCATTCAATAAAATTGCCTTCAAATGAGAATAAGGGTTGACATAGTAGCGGTGGCGATAGAAGAGGAAACCATCACAACTAGAATATTCAAGAGGAAGAGAACCTGCAGTAAACTGTTGGTGAAGGGCAGTCAAATCAGCAAGAGTGGAGTTTTTTATGAGCAGAGCCGCCAAGAAATCAAAATAAGGGGGGGTAATGAGTGGTTGGCAAGCAACCCTCTTAATTAAAGAATCCATGCTACTGTCCTCATGCACACGAGAAAGAGCATCAACAGCTTGATTATTACAACCTGGTTTGTATGCAATCCTAAACTGGTAGCCTAACAACTTCTGAATATACACTTGTTGGTATGGCGTTTGAGTCACTTGTTGAAGTAATTCCTTAATACTCTTATGATCAATGCGAATAATAAAAAATTTGCCCAAGAGTATTGGCGCCACTTTTGCATAGCTTGGGTAATAGCATATAACTCCTTGATGCATGTGGAGGAGGCACTCAGTTTGGGACACATTTTTTTTCTATAATAAGCGATGGGATGACCAGCCTGCATGAGCACCGCACCAATACCAGTGTTGGATGCATCAGTTTCAATGACAAACTTGATGTTGAATTTTGGTAAACGTAACACAAGAGCCTCCATCATGGCCTGTTTAAGTGATTGAAAAGTTATAGTTGTTTTAGGGGCCCATTGGAAGGCATCTTTTCACAACAAATCTGTAAGAGGTGCTGCTGCTAAAGACACAACCCTTAATAAAGTGGCAGTAATAACCAGTAAGGCCAAGAAATCCTCGATGTTGCTTAGTGTTGTGAGGGGGAGGCCAAAGAACCATGGCCTCAATTTTCTGAGGGTCTGCCTATACTCTTGAAGTAGAGACAATGTGCCCCAAATATTTAATAGTGTCTTAGCAAAAGAGACATTTGGAGAGCTTGACAAAGAACTGGTTCAAATGAAGGCATGACAAGACCTGTTCAAGGTGAGATAAATGCTCATCCATAGTGGAACTATAAATCAAAATATCATCAAAATAAATAAATAAATAAACAATAACAAATTTGCATAAAAAAGAAGCAAAAAGCTGGTTCATAATAGCTTGGAATGTGGAGGGTGCATTTGTCAAACTGAATGACATGACAAGGAATTCGTGGTAGTCTTCGTGACTTTGGAAAGTTGTCTTGTAAACATCGCGATTTTGAACGTGAATTTGACGATAACTAACATGCAAATCAAGTTTGCTAAAAATGGATGCACCCCTAAGTTCATCAAGTGGGTCATCCATCGTGGGAATGGAAAATTTGTCCTTGATAGTGACTATGTTCAAAACTCTTTAATCAACACAGAACCGGTAGGTACCATCTTTTTTTCTTTTAACAATATTGGAGAAGAAAATGGGCTCTGACTTTGTCAGATAATGCACTGATCTAATATTTCTCGAATTAATTTCTCAATCTTTGTTTTCTAAAAATGAGGATAACAGTATGGCCTAACATTCACATACTTGGTATTGGGCAAAATGTGAATTTTATGATCTATTGTTCTATGGGGAGGAAGGTTTGCTAGAGAGACAAAGAGGTTGTTAGTTATGTAGGGAAAGTGGTAAAAGGCTCAGGTAACGAGGCTGGAAAATGGATTGAGGAAGAGTCTTCTTATGTGAGCTGGAAAGTCTCCTTCGATTGGGACAATGGCTGTAAGAGCATCTCCAATGGTAAAGCTCTATTTGGGGTTCCAAAAGTTATAAATTTCAACCTCAACAAGATTTTCGAACCCCAAATTAAACCAATCGGTTCCTCTATCACTCCAACCATACCTAAACGAAAAGATTTATTTTAAATTTTATTATATTTTAATATAAAATATATTCTAATTTTATTTATTAAATATGTATATTTTAGTCCTCAAAATGTAATTGATGAAATGATAAAATCAAATATAAAATTTAAAATTTTGAACAACCGCCAAATTTTTAAAATAATATTTAAATTTGGAAATTTGGTGTTTCAAAATTTGAAATTTTAAAATTTGAATTTTAAAATTTTCAAATTTTCAAATTTCAAATTTTCAAATTTTCAAAATTTTAAATTTTTAAATTTTCAAATTTTCAAATTTTAAAATTTTAAAACTTAAAATTTCATAACTTCAAATCTTCTATAAATATGACAATGGCCTCTCACAATTTCATCTATCCAAACTCGATTGTCTCCATAAACTCCAAATTCTATGGATCGTTATCCCGATATTTTAGAAGATATTCCATTTCAAGGAAGATCACGATGAATTCGATACGCTACTCTAAAACCAAAAGAGAAGTTAAGAGTCAAGGAGCAAAGTAGTTTAATAAGCATCATTGCCTGCCTGTGCCACAGATCATTCACCGTGGTCGTTGAAGGTCACAAAAGACTCTATCACGATTATTTCTGCCCGACCGCGTATATTTATGCTTTTTTCAAGGAGGTCAGATGGGTCGCCCTTCGAATTGAATGGGGTGGAACAATATGATCCATATTTCGTTCAAACAACAGATGCTATCGGAAATCTCGGACTGTCTTCCCTCCAAAAGGTAACAAATTTTCGTAATTTTACTACTTAACACCGCAGATTCTATGTAATGCACACGCGCGGATTCGGAGAAAGACCGCAACAGAGAGTCTTAGAAGGTTTGTGCGCGCTATTGCCGCGTTTACGATGAGTACGAAAGCCACAAAACAATAACGATATCGCCGATTGCAGCGATTGGTGAACAAATTCGGCTTTCCTAAAGATGTCGGCAAGATCGAATCGTGATGCATTGGAAGTGGAAGAATTGTCCGACTGCATGGCAAGGTATGTACACTGGTCATTGCCATGAACCTACACACCTGTAAGCCGTATTCTCGCGATCTTCGGGATATGGCATGCCTTCTTCGGGCTTCCCTGATCTCTTAATGACATCAATGTTTTAGAACGATCCTCGTATTTAACATTGACTCCGAAGGTCAGGTTCTCCTATTAATTATAGAATTAATGGTCACGACTATACAATGGGATATTATCTAGCTGATGGTATTTATCCCAACTGGTCAACGTTTGTGAAAACAATTCCATGTCCACAAGGATTGAAGAGAAAACATTATGCTGCAGCACAAGAGTCTATAAGAAAAGATGTAGAACGGGCATTTGGGGTGCTTCAAGCCCGTTTTGCAATCGGTGACGGACCAAAGACGCTGACGGGGTTAAAACACTTGCTTATATTATGAAAGCATGCATAATAATGCATAATATGATTATTGAGGATGAAGGAGCTACCAATGATAATGATTTTGATGGAAGTGGTGAAAATCCAATAGTTCAAGTATCTCATGTGCATACACCAGAGTTCGGGGATCTCATTCAAACTCATCATCGACAGAAAGAATGCAAGTCATTCTCAATTGATACCGATCTTATTGAACATTTATGGCAACGAGCATGGGCAATAAATTGTCAGAGTATGATGTGTAATTTGAATTTGCAAAATCTAATAAACTAGTAATTTTATTATATGAGTAGAAAAGTCAAGATAAATAATAGTAGAAATAATAGTAGAAATCAATCACTACAAATTGGCAAGTTCTTCATGGTCTCCAACTAGATTCTCCTAATACTCTACAAATTACTGGATCCACAGCATTACATACAGATTATTTCCGCACGCTAAACGCTTTTCCTCAAGTCACCTTTCCGATCAATAATTAATCGCTTTGTTTGTTGAGTTAATCGCTCGCATGTTGAGCCACGTTCTCCTCGCCGCCGCCTTTGCATGCGCGTAGTTCACCTTCCGCTGCCATCGCCGGCGTTATCGGCCCGGAATCGCCATGATGCTACGGCCCGATTGGTCATCATCAGACGCAGAATACTGCCCAAACATCGGACGTGGCCATGAGAACGGCGTGACCCGCACCAAAGACTTCGGCTATCGATGGTAATATCAACTATCACCCGACTTCATTATCCCAATGCTATACCAAATGGTTTCCAACCACGAAGTGTACAATTTCGTGCTTCAACAAGCTAAAAATTTATAAAATGAATTAACGACATATAAAAAATTAACATTTAAAAGTAGTAATTATATATAAAAATATGAACCTTACCCTTCCATTTTCTGTTTGTCCACTTTGTTGTCTTCTCTCTACTTGACTGTAAAATCCAACGAATTTTGCACACTTCGTATTAATATCGCACCAGCGATTTTTCAAAGAGCTTTGAGAACGCTCTATGTGATTTCCTCCATTACTCACAAAGTAATTCAAAATTCTTTCCAAAACGACCTCGATTGTCAAGCCATTCCTGCCATCGCATTTTTGCTTATACAGCCACCCCGACACAAGGAGATTATCTTCCGCCGAGTGAAATTCTTTTTGTCCTTTCGCGCTTTTCTTAAAAAGAAGAATAACATTTTCATTTACTCATACAAGATAGTGATTATCGTCTAACTTCATCATTTACGTGTCATCACCATTAATAAATTAGTGAACGAAACATCGTACTGATAATCCATCTACAGAGAAAACCAAAATGAGAAGTTAATTAAATACAGGCTAATAAAATAAATTAATTTATATCAAGTAAAACATTTATTTTAAATTTCAGATTTTAAATTATTCACAAAAATACGATGTATTGCTTTTTTTTCATTTATTAATAATATTTTATTTATAATATTATTTTTTGAAAATAATTAGAAGTTAATTAAATATTTGTAGGCTAATAAATAAATTAATTTATATCAAGTAAAACATTTTATTTTAAATTTGTATTTTAAATTATTCACAAAAATATGATTTATGGGCTTTTCATTTATTAATAATATTTTATTTATTATATTATTTTTTAAAATAATTATAAGCTTAATACAAATATTTGGTAAAGTTAATAAAATAAATTAATTCATATCAAATAAAAAATGTTTTTGACCTATTTAAAGATTTACAAAAAAATTATGATTTAAAGCTTTTTTTTTCCAATTCAAATACTCAAAAGAGTTTTCATTACTAAAAAACGTCGGGTGGAGGGAGGGCTTCCACGACGGGAGGAGAAGAGACCGCACGTCCGGATGGGGAGAGGGAGGAGGAACCACGACGGCGATGGGGCCTAGCGACCGTCGATGGGATGGGTATGCTACTCGGTTTCTGAGACATGGGCGCATGACCATGAATTTGATTTTGAGACGGCCGTTTTTTGCGAAGAGGTCACCCGAGTTCCTTCCCTTCTTCTTCTTCCCTCAATCCGCAATTTAGCAGATGAATATTTATTGGTTTTGCTATTTATAAATATTTTGTATCCGTCGATTAAAAAATTTCGCTCGTTTTGGTCATTGCACGCTTACCAATGGCTATAACGCTTTTTTTTTTTTCCTCGACTTTGGCAATTTCAAACTATCGCAAATTCGAACCCCAAATTTCGCATCATTTACAGATCAACTGAAACCTGCCGGCGACTACGCCGACTTAATGATTCCATTTCGACTCCGTTATTTCATTTGACGACTCTTATACCGATGGGTTGGAGATGCTCTAAGGAAAACAAACTGTGGATATGGGCACTGCGAACCAGATAATGAAACTGTTGATCAATCTTGAAGGATAATCTAAACTGCCCCAAAGAGTCACTGGCACGCCATTCAAATAAAATTCCATAGAAAGGGCAGAATAATCATGTGAAACCCGACCCAAAAGTGGGAGCCATTCGACTCCCAAGACAACATCCGGGCCTTCAATTGGAAAGACAAAGAGGCCCAAAGTGAAATCAGTACCTTGCATAGTTAAAGTAATTTGTGGACAAACAAATTTACACACTAAGAAATCACCATTGCTAATGTAGACAGGAAAAGTGGGAATCGGTTGAATAGGCAAACCTAATTGTTCAGCTAGTATTGGCTTGATAAAATTGTGAGTGTTGTCCTTGTTAATGAGCACTTGAAAATGATGGGTACCAATTTCACCAATAAGACGAAGAGAACATAGATTGACCTGGCCTGCCAAAGCATTCAAGCTAGGTATGTCCCTAGTGATGACATCCTCTTCAAACTCCAATGAGGAAAATTCTTCACTGGATTCAGCCTCTACATCATCAGTACCTAAAAGAAGTAAAAACGTACTACGACAGCGGTGGTTCACACTATATTTATTATCACAATTGTAACATAATCCCTTCTCACGCTTCTCACGAAGCTCGGCTGGAGTAACACGGCGAATCGGTAAAATGGGTGTGGGTAAGAGGGGTGGTAATGGATTTGGTTTAGGTGTTTGAAATGGAGGGGACGATAGATGAGGGATGGTGGAACTGGTTAGGGGTGGGGTCAGTGAAGAGGTATACAGAACAATCGATTTTGATGGAGGGTAGGGAAGTGGGGTCCCATTTTGCCCAAGAATGAATCTAGCTTCATAAGCACAAGCCATTGTAAGAGCAACTCCAATGCAGCCGTTGAAATTGCATCAAATTTTCATTTTCGACACTTCCTAATATTGCTAAGATCCCTTAACATTTTTCGCCTTCCAATGATAAAGCAAAATGAAAGGCCATTTTTAATAATAAATATTTTTAATCAATTTACAAAAATAAAATTAAAATTATAATCAATTTAAAATTATTGCAATTTATAACGTATCCAAATAAATTTATCAATTACAAAATTTATAATCAATTTAAATAATGAAAGAATTTACTTCACTAAAATTATCACTTATCATTTAAATTTAAAATCAATTATTAATTTAAAAGTTAACGAAGAATTTGCGACTAAAAAAATTATAATCAATTTAAAAATAAAGAATTTATAAAATATCATTAAAGAATTAATGAATGTAAAGAATTAATAAATTAACAATTTTGATTTAAAAATCAGAATTTCACAAGTCATAAATTGATGATATTTTTATGATAAATTATCAATTAACAATTTGATTTAACAATTCTTGACAAAAATCATAAATGAACAATTTTGATTTAAAAATCAGAAATTAATAATAAATTAATGATATTTTTGATTTAAAATACGCCAAAGTTATTTATAAAAGTCATACCCGTCCTCTTCTCCTTCTTTCTTCCTTCCCTTCCTCTTCCCTCGTTTTCCCTTTCCTCCAACGACGCTCGCTGCACAACGACCGGCCGATCACGCTTGAATAGCCGACAAGTTGATCCAGGAAGCCGAGATTCAGAAAGCCAGTGTTTTACAAGAACTCGTGTCAGCTATTTCGCCATTTTCCCTTTCGACCGTAATTCCATAGGGTTTCAAATTTCAATATACTGCTGGTACTGGTTCAAAATAAAGATCAACTAACATTCAGATCCCCAATCTTCTTCCAAATGCCAACACAAGACCATAAACTCGATTAAGATTTTGCCACCCGACGCAATCCCCATCGAAATTAATTTTTACCGTCGCCATTAGCGAATTTCAAGACAAGACTTCTGATAAAGAACTCCCTGTTGAGCTTGCTCTAATGCTCCCATGAGGGAGAGAGGGAGGGTGAGAAAATAGTAGCTCCCGAGGAATCTCATGTTTCAGGCCCATAATGAAGAAACTAATCAAAAGGGGTTCAGAAATCCTAGTAACCCTATTCATCAAGTCTTCAAAAGCCGACTGGAACTCAACCCCTATGGTCGTTTGGGTCAATTTTAAAAAGGTACCTTGAGGATAGTTGTAAAGTGAAGCTTCGAAACGATGCCGGAGGTTTTGCAGAAACTCCTTCCAAGTGGTCATAAGATGGTTTGCTTTCATCCACTGGTACCATGCGACAGCGCGACCCTCCATGTGAAATAAGGAAATCCAAAGACGAAGAGAGTCCAATGTGCCATGAAAATAAAAAAATTCCTCTATCCAAAAAATCCAACTGATGGGGTCGGAGCCATCAAATTTGGGGACCTCCATTTTAATGGAGCTCAACAAAGGGGAATTATTAGAGCTGCTAGGCAAAGCATTTGCCGAAGGAGATTCAAATTGTGGCTGTTCAGACGTGCTAGCAAGGTTCCTTGGGGAACCATGGATCTGAGAACACAAATCTTCAATTTTCAAATCGACTGTAGTCATACTATTGCAATGTCTGATACAGAGACAGAGTTTGACCCTCAAATTGCGCCTAAAGCGCCTTCAACACTAATAGCACCTGAGAATTGGCCATAAATAGTTCGATGAAATCATTAGTGATACCAGAGGAAACAGAGAAGAATGATAAGGAAACAGAGAAAGAAAACATGGAAGAAAACAGAGAAGAATGAAATTCCAGAGGAGAAATAAAACTGAGAGAGGGAGAAACCAAAATTTCAATTGCTACCTTCCTTTTACAACTACTTCCTCCTTCAGAAAAAACAGAAAACCAGAAACAGCCCTAAAAAACCCCCAAATGGGTCACAAGCGACTCAACAAGAAAATCAGAAAAAAAAAAAAAGCTTCAGAGGAAAGGAAAGGAAATAATCTCGGTTGTTGTGGCTCTCTTCTGTCTCAAATTCTCGATTCTTCTATTACTAGAAGCTGCCCCTTTACACGACATAATCCTTACCCAAATGGGTGGGTTTCTCGTGCAACTGGGTGGTTTGATGACTTGGTCCATGGGCCAAGTCAGATGGGACGGCTGCCTCTGGATCAGAACTTATAGGCTCATCTCTCAATCCCCCTTGTTCTGAGACTGATCCAACTTGATGGCATGGTCGTAACATACCACATCTACATTAATGCTTATAATAAAAACTAATTATCCTAAAATTTTCAATTTACTATAAAGTTACCAGGCCCTCTATATCCACTATCTCTGCCAGAGACATTCTTAGTATTTGCTCTGTGCTTAGGGATATATTGGGGTCCAAATTATTCAGAATCATTTTGTACCTTTTACTTGATATTCTTCTCTGTTAAAAGTTAATTTATGAACTGCTTTATTTATTTTAAGATTAGAAAACAGAACACCACATATTCATTTCCTCAGCAAATTGGCATGAGAGATGACAAAATTTATCTGGAACTGGAAGAGGACATTCCCTGGTTACTCATATTAAATAAATTATTCCGATAGATCATATGTACAAACTTAGCCGTCACCGGCATGTTGCGGATAGCTTGATACAACTGCCGTGTTTGGCAAAATAAAACTTTAATATTACAAACCTTTATCCTTGATTTGTAGAATATCACACGTAATCATATATTGATCTTCTCAATGGAAAAAAAAGCAAGAAGAGACTTGCTTGAGCAGCAAGAATTTGCCAGGCTACCACTGCCTCTGCCACCGTCAAATACATCAATTCCTCCCCAATTTTTTCAATCATCTTCGACTTGGCCAGCTTCTTCATCACTTCACTTCCAGGATTTGCTAATACAAGCTGAACCGACACCAGTTTAATCCATGATCAGTCCAGGAAATTAAGAACACTTCCTGCTATATGATTAAAACAAATAAATAAATCAATCAGAGAAAGTAAGGACTCTGTATAAAAGATGTACCTTGAGACCCCTTCTATCAACATTCTTCCTGACTTCTTCTATCATGCTGATTCCACTTGAATCAATGCTACTCACAGCTGGAAATCAAGATTTTTTCATAGAATTAAAGAAAGCGATTCATGCTTATAGTATTACATCACCGAATCAGGGTTAATGGCTTACCACTCATATCTAATATGACATAGTGTAAGCTGGTTTCTCCTGCAGATTTCACCCTGTCTTCCTCTTCATATAGCCATCTTGATATCCTATGATCAAGCAGCCAAGAATCAATATAAGTACCGCTTTATAAGAATTATGAACTAATTCATGATTATAAATATATATACCTTTCCCTTAAATAGTTAGTATTAGCATAGTAGATTGGAGAGTCAATATGGAGAATGAGCATTCCCGGAACATTAGTAGCAGATGGATACTGTTCAATGCTGCTGTAGGTTATGGAGTTTGGAATATTGCCTAGAGCATAAGTCCTTGGCCTTGATAAGGCTAGAAGCAACCTGAGAATGGAAAGACTGACCTGCATTCCCCAAATGCTAAATCAAATAATGAATCTGTCATCTATACATGTATTTGTACATGAACTTTATTTCTTTAATTTCACATACCGCAATAATTAAGCCAGTTTCAACACTGCTGAAAACCACACCAAGAAATGCACTTATGCTCACAATGAAGTCGAATTTGTCGATCGCCCAGAGATGAATGATACCTCCATAGTCTATGAGGCCGAGCATGGCGGCGATGATTATAGAGGAGAGCACCACAAGTGGAGTGTAGTAGAACAACGGAGTTAGGAATAACAGGGTAATCATAACTGCTGTCGCCATGACTATGTTAGATACTGCTGTCTTGCATCCTGCATTGAAGTTCACTGCTGTTCGGGAAAATGGTCCTGCAATAAAAGGTTTTAATCGTGAATATGAGGATGAGAAAATGAACAAAATTAAAGAAGAGAGTTGATTTAGAGTCATAAGAAATGGTACCTGAGGTCAAGTAACAAGAAGTTAAAGAGCCAGCAAGATTCATCAAGCCGAAGGCAATCATTTCTTTGTTCCCGTCAATGTGATAGTTCTTGTACATAGCGAAGCTTCTTCCCACTGCCACTCCTTCCTGGACCCCCATCAATTGAGCTTTGTATGTTAGCTTTCTCTTCGGCAAAAATCGTTATGGCTTTATTTTAAATTCGAAAAGTAATAAGAGAATAAAATATAAAAGGAAAGTGGGAGAAAAGAAAATTTGAAGTATAATAAAAAAATAATTTTAAACTTAATATATTAATTATATATGCTTATTTAAACTTATTTTATTTGTTTCTCTTAAGAACTAATAAATTTAAAAATATGTAAAATTTTAAAGAATTTTGACTATTTTTATTTTCTAAATTGAAAATAATCATTAGAAAATTATTTTTCGTAGATACTTTCCAGATCCCAATGGAGCTTTACGCATTAACTCTCCGGTTGTTTTTTCTTTTATCATTTTCTTTTATTTATTTATTTTTTTTTTTTTTTTTGTCTTTCCTTAATATTTTCTAGATTCCAAAGGAGCTTAAATTTACATTATAGAGATGAGAACTTACAGCTAGAGATATGATTCCAACTATGGCTCCTGTTTTAAAGGCTGTCTTAAAATATGGTGACTGGAAAGAGAGTTCAGAGACAGACGGCGGATTCAACCCTTTCTTCAAGTGTCCAATCTGCATATACAAAGGAAATCAGACCCGTGTTCAAGAAATGTTTCAGGAAAATTGAGTCGCTGGTCAGGGAGAGATGGTTCGACAGTACTCACCACTTGGACACCATGATTCTCAGCATGGGTCAGATAGACCAGAATGCTTCCCAAAATTACAGATGTTAGAGGTGCCATGGCGTTTATCCAGAAGAATGCTGCTTTCCTCTTGCTCTGCTCGGTTTTCAATATCACCATGGAAACATTAGGCATACTTCAGTGTCAATAGTGTACAATCTCAATCTTAGAGAAATTGAATGTAGAACTTGACAAATCATCTTTGGCTGGAAAGTTTGTTACATTTTTAATTGGTATAGTTTTTTTTTTTTTTTTTTTGAAAAAAATTATGCAAATTTTTTTAAAAATTCATGTATCATTGTCATTAAATTATTGTAAAGTAAAATAAAATTATTAGTATTATCTTTATAAAAACTATAGGCTAGAGAACATATTATGAAATAAAGATGAGTCCATAGTGGATAAAGATGTCACAGGAGTGTACACCTTGTACAAGGGGTCCTGTTAACATGTTTATTTATGATGTATTCCTTTCTGAATTTAATTATTAGGTTCGTTAAATAGACGAGTGGGAGGAAAGGGTTCAGGTGGGATTCTGTAATTCACAAGGTATTTTTGTCAGAATGAGGAATGATAGGAAAACACAGCCCAATACACAACTTTCCCATCTCCACTGCAACGACCAAACACCATTCCCACCATTAACACAAAAAAAAAAAGACTAAAAAAAGAATATAAAAATTGGAATGGGGGAATAGAAGCGAACCAGGCGAGTTTGAGTGAATACGGCTCGCAGGACCGAAACAATGTCGGTCTCTTGTGTAAAATGAACCAGACCCAGGATACCCTTCAGCTGCTGTAAACAAACAACTATGGCTGCTCCACTCATGAACCCCACTATCGCTGCATGTGACAGATAGTCCACGAGAAACCCTAGTCTGCATCTCATTTTTTATTGAAAAATATTAGTTACAATTTTGATCTATGTTTTAAGAATCGGATTGATAATTGAATCGAAAAAATTATTGATTTAAAAGTCAAACCACCTACAAACCAGATTAGAACTGGACTCAAAGATATCATCGGTACACGCCCAACTGATAGATCAATCCGATTTTTAAAACATTAACTTTAACAAAGGCCCAGAAAGAGAGATATATTCAAAATGTTGTTTAACAAACTGACCTTAAGAATCCGAGGCAAGTTTCGACCAGTCCGGCACAGAAGGTGGCAGTCATAACTGTTTGAAGATAAAGCTTTGGGTTTTCAGTTGGATGGATCTCTCTCCCAATCATGGAACTTATGAGGAACGATCCGACAGCAACAGTACCCACTGCCACATCTCTGGAGCTTCCGAATATGGCGTATACCAACGGAGGCACGAAGCTCGAATCTGCATTTCTCAATAATGGATAATTTTACACCATGCTCAGAAAAATTATAAAAATTATGAGAAAAGATTATCAATCACGGAAATAAAAGACACGTTAAGATAAAATAACCCGCTTTCACAGGTATAAATTAATTATATTTCTCATTCTTTGTATCTTTTTTACTTTTATTTCCAAAATCGATAGGCTGATATATATTTTTCGCAAAAATTATTCTCATCGTCACTTACATAATCCCATAATGGGGGGCACGTTGGCTAAATTTGCATAACTGATTCCTTGAGGAACAGCAAGACTGGCAATAGTAATTCCGGAGATTAAATCAGCTTTGAAGAACTCAAAAGTATAGCGAGGAGCCCACTCGAAGATTGGTGCCAGGTATTGTAACCCCAACACGAACTTTCTAGAAGGAGACTGGTTCTTGAACTGTCTAAAAGGGTCGTCAGGAAAGAAAGTCTCTTTGAAAGCTGAAGTCAAGGAGGCGGAAAATGGTTTTTTTGGAGGTACAGCAGCTCGACGTGGGGTTTCAAGATTGGACTCACCCATTCGAGCTAGCTTTGGTTTGATTTTCTGAATTTTGATATTGAAGGTGAGAGAATTAGAAGTAGAAAAGAGGTTGGAATGGCATGGAGGGGGAGGCCCTGTTTATATAATGGGTTTGAGTTTTGAGTGGGGGCATATGTACATGTGGGATAATGGGAATTCGGACCCACACGTGCCACCCAATTTCTTCACACCTGTTGGGGAGAGGCTTGGCCGGTCCTCTGAAAACCGTTGATTGCTCCTGCCATGATTAGCAATTTTTATATCTCTGGACTTATTAAATTCTTGATTGTACCACTTTCCTTTGGCACTAATTGGTGTTTACATGATTTACGCACTTGTCTAATTTACTTAATATTAATGGATTTATACCAGAAAACTATTCACAGTTTCCATATTTAAGAAGAGATTAGAATAGCTCTCTCTCTCTCTCTCTCTCTCTCTCTTAGTTCATTAACTTAATTATGCTTTGGTTTGATTCAAATAGAATCTGGCGTGTGAAACTCTACTTGAATCATACCACCATTTGCTAAGCCCTGAGGTGAATTTTATTCTTATTGTAATATGTTGTTCATATTGTAAGAAGCAAATCTATGGAGAAAAAGGGGTTGAGCGGAGAGACGAACTTTTCCCTTCAGGTTTGTATTCTTTTTTATTGATGGACAAAATAATAAATTAAAAGTATTGAAATGAAGTGCCAGCAGTTATCATAGATATTTAAGATATATGAGTATTTTTATAATTTTCTTGTATCTATGGTAATTCCTGCCAACAGTTATTATAGATACCTAGGATATATGGGTATTTTTGTAATTTTGATATATCTATGGTTATTCCCAAATGCCCCAGTAATCCTAATTAGTGATAGTGGAAATTTTCACCTTCGTTCCAATGGATGTAAAAATAATATTATTAAACCAGTAAATTTATGTATACGTGCATTCTCTCTCTTCTTCATTTTTCTTCGAATTTATTACTATTTGCAACTATCAGCCTCTAGTAGTGAGGTGTGTGATCATCAAACTTTAAAAAAATGAAACTTGACTGGTTTCTTGGATCCATGATGAAGAGGATATGATGTTTCATGGGAAATCATTTAAATTCTAGACATTATAGCAAGTGGATTTAATGATGTTTGGACAACATAAAAAGGTCTTGAATTAAACAAACAACCTATAGTTATTACTGCATGCCTTTAACTGTCAGATTCATCTCCAAGTTCTCAGCATGCATCATTGATGAAAAGCCACCGGCGACCCTTTTTTGCTTAGGATGAATGATCATCCCTCTCTACCAATTATGCACCATTTTATTTTGCACACTCAATTTCAGAGATTTGACCGTTGCCAGCCCGGGAGAGCAAACCAAGTGAAATCTCCTTCAGCCAAGTGTAACAACTACATCCAATCGTATAAATATTATCTAATTTAAGTTCAAAAGGTTCTCACAATTTTAAAAGCTTATCTATTAGGTTAAAAAAAATTCACACTTATATAATATTAGGAACTTTTTAATATGAGATGCCATAAACACTACCATACAAACATAACGTTATCCCATGTGATTATGAGGTTAAACCAAAAAGACAAATACCCCCTTAAGAACCAAACCAACCCCCACACCAAAATTAAGGATCGACTCTAATAATATTTATCGGAAAATAAAGCCAAGATAATAAATTAGCTTATCTTCAGCTTAAAACAAATGGTCCCACAAACTCTTTGTAGTGAGTCCATGGGAATGTGTTCTCCTTCATGATGGGTATTTAAAGATTATATATTAAGCTTGCTCGAAACCATTATGCGAATTAGAAATTGCCTTCAAACATCACCATTTGAAAACGATAACAAAAGCCTTGCTCATGGTAACTCGTCCCACATAAAGATGCGAACGCACTTTAAAAGAAAGATATATTATCTATCTCAGAATGATTCGCCCCGGTGAGCACCACATGTAGCTGCCGGCGGCACTCAAACACGCTGTCTACCACATCGCCGCCATCAGGCTCTGGTTCGTGCCCGAGGTCAGTCGTATATATATCCATAAATTTTTCAGACCTGAAATGCTGTCGTTTTGCGACGAGCATAAGTTACCATTGGGAGTCCAAACGTTGTCGTTTTAGAAGCTGCCATGATCGAATGAGCTCTTCTCCACGCATTACCGACTAAGCCTTCATGCCGCTCAAACGCATGAGTAAACTAATAAATGTGATTAATAATCACGCATTTTTTTGAATAGAAAAAGAAAAAAATTAATTCATTTCATTACATATCATCTTCATTTTAAGAGAGAGGGTTCTGCACAAGTTCTGGTTCGACAACCAACCATTGGTAGTACTTTATTTTGTGTTGGGAGATCATTTTATCCTGGGAGACGTATTGCCAAGAACTCGAAGTGTCACTGCGAGGGCAATAAATTGTCGTTAGAAAATTGTATCCAACACAAAATTGATCGCTTTTTATTTCAAACAAAGTTCCATTTTATCGTGATTACGCTTACGTTCGCTAATTTTAGTTATGTTCTCATAGTTATACTTATATAGCCAATCAAAACATTCCCAAGAAGGGAAGAAAAGAAAAATACGCTTCAACAAAAACCCGTTTCAAAGAAATGAAGAATCCTTCAAAGAAAGATCGGCATAACAATATTATCAATATTTTCTAAGAATACTTTAACCATTCACAAACAATATCGCAGATACGACGGAAATTTCCATTTCGAAAGACGAATGACATGCATTTAACGGCTGCAGATACGACGAATTATTACGAAGTTAAAATAAGAAAATCTGAAGATTTGCAGATACCGTACGACGTCGGCCGGAAATCACACTCTTACCAAGCTTAAATCAAAATTCGTTTTTCGGGGTTAGGTAACATAAATTTTCTTAGATATCGGCTTTTTACAACCACTAGACGCTTCCTCAACAATATTTATATCCGAACTATGTATATGACATATTTTTGAACTAAAAAGTTAACACTCATGTTTTAAAACAAATCCATGTTTTGCATTTAACTTACATTTATATAAATACTAAAAACTTTACGACGTGATTTTAAGGTAGGGTTTTAGGCAAACAAAAATTGTTGGAGAGAAGGAAGGAGGGATGGGATGAAACGTCGTGGTCTGGGCCAAAGGGTCGCGTCGGTTGATGATGGCGAGTGAGAATTATTGGAGTGTGGAGTTTATTTGACTTTATAGAAAATGGGGGGAATTTCCATTTCTTCATGTTTTCCCATTTTGGGGTTTGCCTTTCTCTCTTCTCATCATACTACTGCTTTAGAGATTTGGGTCTTCCTCAAATCTTGATCTCTTTAGGAAGTGATCACTAGTTGATGTTATTACGCATTTGCATTTCTTTATGTTGTATCTGTCTTTCACAAAGGCTTTCGTTTGGAAACCCAAAGTATAAAGTAATAAATAGAAAATGAAAATCAAAGGAAAATAATTTGAAAGTAAAAATATATATATATTTAAATTTAATAAATTAATTATATATGTTATTGAAACTATTTTTTATTTTTTATTTTTTCTTATGTAAGGACTAAGAAATTTAAAAAAATATAAAATTATGAGAAATTTTGATTTTTTTTTCTCTATATTTTCCACTATGAAACTAAATATGAAAATTTTATTTTTTTTAGCTTTTTTTTAATTTACTTTAGTACTTTTCAGGTTCTAAAAGGAGTCAAAGAGATTTGATTTGATTGGTTTTAGTCATAATTTTTCAACAATATTCATAAATTTGGAGGAAATGATTAGAAGAAAATTAACAAGCACCAAGGGAAAATATTAAGACAAGAGAAATTTATTTTTAGAAAATATTTTTCTCATATTGACCATAGCTTTTTCTAGTAAAAGACTAATGAAAATTAGTTATAAATTTATATATTTTTAATCATTCAATTTTATATTAATTAATTAAAATAAATTAAATGAGTTTGAAATAATAAATTCATTAATTTCAATTCCATTTTTTATTAGCCTTTTCTTTTTTCCTAATTTTTTTTAATGTATTTCCTAATTTTCTTTTTATATTCTTTTTTTATATATATTCTTTTTCTCTTAATTTCACGGAATTGAACATAGCCTTAGTAGTATGGTTATAACTTGTTATCATGTTGGATAAAATTATATATGATTCTTTTTTCTTTTCAATGCCAAGATGGCTATCCAAAGGAAAAGTGGAACTTTACTGGATTTTCCTACTACGACGGTTCAATCATAGATGAAAGATGCATTTGATTATGTAATAAAAAAATGAAGCTACAATTGCACTTAAACACTAAAAAATTAGGAAAAATATGAAACACTTACACAACTAATCATCATTTTTTATATGGGTTCGCTTTCATTTTATGTCAACAAAAATGTTTTAATATAAATAGCATTAATTAAACTATAGGAAGATAAACTAATTGACATAATAATACACGAAGTTCTATCCTTGAACCAGTCATCTATGTATAAAATATAATTCTACTACACAGTCACAAACCCCACATCATGCAATTTCTACAAATTTATCCCTATTTCGTATCATTTTCTCCTAATGATCTTAAAAAAAAAATTATAGAAATATTCTTGACAAACCTTCTTTATCTTATTTAAAATAATATAACATTCAGGAAATAGTACACGTGTCTTCTTAGTACAATCACCATATAATTGAGCAAGAAACAAAAGCGAAAAGTTAAAACTTAGTAATGCCAGTCCTTGAGGCCCGACTAGTAAAGGAGTGGAAAAGAATTACGGGATATCGAACTGATAAGAACAGATAATAAAACATATATAATATACAAATAAAGGGTCCGGAAAACAATCGAACTGAAGTTGTACGTGGCATTTCCATGGAGACGTGGATGAACCGGAAATCCCACCAACAACCCCACCTTTAATGTAAAAGGAAAAAAAGAAGTCAATATTAATATGAAACATATGCAATTTGTGTATGGAGTGGACTGGTTGTAAAAATTCTGAAATGGGAAATGTGCTTTAGGTGCTAGCTACTTTTATGTGGTGAATACTTAAATTGCAACTTATTTGATAGCAGCAGCTACAGTAGTGTCTTTTGGGGGGGGGTGGTGTGGGGGTGATGGTGAAGGACAAAGTAAAACAATAATTGAGGTTGCCGACCACCGAGAACAGTCTTGACGTTTGAGTGTCGAGCACTAACGTCAGCCTCATAAACATGGTTCATTGAGTACTTACTTGAATCTAACCATATAAGAATTTAAACATAATACAGGTTTAAGGTTTAAGGATTAAGGATTAAGGTTAGGGTTTAAGGTATATGGCACTATTTTTCCATACGTAACTCTGAGAATATATAAACAATGGAATTCAACAATTATATATAGCTAATAAATGGATTTTGATCCAAGTCTAGGAGCACTTTGATCTCATTTTGTCCCTTTGAACTAAAGTTAATTTGTTGCCTCTCTTCTCTGACTCCTTCACTACCATATATATAATACCTCTTAATTTCATCGCTATAACTAAGCCTAGCTAAAGCTTAATTATGATCAACAGCAAGCTTATATATATATATTAGTGCAGAAGCTTTATCAATTATAGGGGACCATGCATTTAAGCACTTGAAGTGGTAGAGTGACCACATAGTCATGTTGAATGTCTTATGCATATTAAGAAAAAATTGAGAATAATAAAAGAAAACGACCCAATACCACATAGTTCAAGTGACTTACAAGCAGAATTTATTGTCAGTGGGGTCATCTTTAAGGGAGTGAGTAAGTTTTATAAATCTTACTTAGCCCGATGGTGCTCTACTGATATGGTTCAACTGGGGGCATTGCCTTCATCTTGTGTTCGAGTCATCTTGAGTCATCAAGGTTTTTTATGACTGTAATTTATAAAACCATTACAATTATGGAGGCGCTAGAGACAATTGGGCAACCCTAAATTAAATATGAGAAAATAATTTTTCTAGTATATTTTTTAAGATTGATAAAATTCTCTATAAGTATCCACTTAACACTAAATATTTTTTACTCGCAGATCAATATAATCAGAGCTTTGGCCAAATTGCACGACTCGTATAACACGTTTAATAAACGGGTTATATTTGTATTAATCTACATAAAATGAATTTAATCTGTATTGACCCGTTTAATTATAATATTAAATAATATTTACCCCTTATTAACTCATATGTTGTTTATGTTAAATATTGATTAATTGATTATAATTTAAATTATCAAATTAATAAATGAGTTGTATGTGTTGAGTTGTGCTACCCAATTATTAATTGGGTCATGTGAATTCGTTATTATTTATTTATTTATTATTTGTGTCATGTTCAGGTGGGCAATTACAATAAAATTCTTGTCATTAACATAATCCGTAGCCATGAATTACCATCCTTTTATTTATTTATTTTTTCTAGTACTTTTTGAGTTATAAACCGAGCCTAAATTTATATTTTTTTAGGTAGATCATAATGTGTATTAAGCAAATTCCTACGTAAAAAGACATTTTTAAATCATTACACATTTAGACCGATTCCAACCTAAATATTGTTGTATGATGGTCGGTGCATGCATGCACGTGCACCTGCTGCAAATTTTCAGAGGCACCCGCCATTCGAGTTGCCTACAACTACAAGGAATGTACCAAAGATTTTGGGGATCATCTCATGTAGGGTAGGACGGTAGCTTGGGACACGATTTTTGTGAATGGGTTAATTATGTTTTTTTTCCTTAAGGGATTTAATATGAAGAAATAGAGTCCCAAGTATACAGTCATTCATTATGAGGATTTTAGCAAACACAGTAACTTCCCAACGATGCCCCCACCAAAACCAACCCCTACAAAACTATTTATTTTCAATTTAAACTTTCTCTTAATTTTTTTCAACTTTTATTTATTTATTTATTTTATGATGTCAATGTTTTTTTTATAAAAATCATAGCCAACCCCACACCATGACACCACCCTCGAAACCTTTTTTTTTTTTTTTTTATTTTCTCTCTTTTAAATCTTAATTTATTTTAATTTCCATTTTTAACTTTTAATTTTTTTATTAAATCTAATTTTAGCATTATCATATTATGTGTAATTAATATAATAAAATAAATTACATCTAACAAATAAATAAATATTAACATTTGAAATAAGATTTTATAAATTTGATTTTTATTTTAAAAATAACTCTTATTCATTGATTTTTATCGAAGTTGTATTACGTTAATAATTTAAAATAGATTAATTTTTTGTATAAAAATACATTCATCTACAATAATTAATAATATAATAAATAATTAAATTATAAGATTTTATTAATATTACATATATGACTTATTTTCTACCTCGGAGCATCTAGGTGAGATGGTGGGGTTTTTTATAGTTTAATCCAGTGATATTGAGTTCAAATCTTGATAATGCAGTAGTATTATGTAGTAGAGGGGCCTTTTATGTGTGCATGACATAGACTTGTTGGGATACCTCATAGTTTGATCAAAATAAATAAATAATTTATTTTCTTTTATATTTGTAATTTTTTATTTTATAATTTAATCTATTTTCATATATATATATATATATATATATATATATATATATATATATATATATATATATATATATATATATATATATATATATATATATATATATATATATATATATTTTAAATTTTATAGAGTATTAAATATAAATTTAAAAAAATATTCAAACTAATTTGAATAGTTAAAAATGCATAAATTTTTATAATATTACGTATGGATATTAACACTGTTACCGTTGATTAAAAAATTATTATTACCATAATACTAATTCAAATATACATTGTTACCATAATACATAATAATGTTGCAGATAGATATACCAAGGTTACCATAATACATAATAATCACACATAGATATAGCAATGTAACTATTTTTAGAAAAATAAGCAATATTTGCCTCTTCAATTTAAGATAACTCTTTTTTATGCCTTTAAAAAATAGTGTTTTTATTTTATTTAAAATATATATATTTAATACTCTATAAAAATTTAAAAAATTTAAAAATAAATAGTGTTTTTAGAAATATTTCCATTATGGTAATAATAATTTAAAAAATATTATGTAACCATAATACATAATAATATTACATATGGATATAACAATGTTACCATAATATATAATAATGTTATATATAGATATAGCAATGTTACTATTTTTTTTAGAAATATAGCAATGTTGTTATTAACTAGTTTGAATAGTGAATAAAAAAATATAGTTTGAATAGTGTTTTTATGCCTTTTAAAAAATATGTTTTTATTTTTATTTTAAAATTTATATTTAATACTCTATAAATTTTATGCCTTTAATCCTCATTACGAGGCTCAAAAAAGAACTCAAGACCATTTGGTTAAACTAGAGAGAGACCCCACCATCTCATCTACATGTTTAGTTGTATAAAATAAGTTATATATATGCAATAGTAAAATCTTATAATTTAATTATTTATTATATTATTAATTATAATTATTATAGATGAAAGTATTTTTATACTAAAAATTAATCTATTTAAAATTATTTACGTTATACAATTTCAATAAAAATTAATCAATTTTGATAAAAATCAATAAATAAGAGTTATTTTTAAAAAAGAAAATGAAATTTATAAAATATTATTTCAAATTTTAATATTTATTTATTGCTAGATGTAATTTATTTTATTATATTAATTACATATAATGTGATAATACTAAAGTAGATTTTAATAAAGATTAAAAGTTAAAAAATGGAAATTAAAATAAAAATAAGATTTAAAAGTGAAAATTAAAGTAAAAAAAAAAAAAAGTTTTTTGAGGGCTGGTGTCAATGGTGTGGGACGTGAGCAGCAATTTTACTAAAAATTCAAGTTTTTTTTTTTTTTTTTTGACATCATAAAACATAAAAAATAAATAAAGTTTGAAAAAAATTAAAATAAATTTCAGAATTAAAAAAGAGAGAAAATTAAAATTGAAAATAAATAGTTTTGAGGGGTTGGGTGGGGGCATTATTGGGAAGTTACTGTTTTTACACATACTTTTGGGATAAAATCCCCACAAATACAATATATGACCATGTATTTGAGTACTTTTGGGAATCCATTTCTTCAAATTAAATCCCTTAAAAGGAGAAAAACATAATTAACCTTATTGCCATTTTCATTTTTGAGTTACATTTCCTGAATCACATCTAAATTTTATTAAGAAAAGTACAAAAAAAGCATAAACATTACATCAAAATCTGTTAGTTTTTAATTATTTATAACAACATCATTTGTGATGAATTTATTTTTCAATTAAATTATACACAAAATTCGGTCAAGCAAAAAAATAAAATCCACAATTTTGAGAGAAAAATGTTAGAAATTAGATTTAAGTATAGTAACAAAATTAAAGGTTGGAGAGTGTCGTTTCCATTAAGATAAAATTCAAAAAAATTCAGTTGCTTAATTAATAAGTAATCTTGAAACTAAAAGGTGATAAGACAGATTTTGACTGGATGCATGCATTTTTCCAAATTTTATCATAAAAGGAAATTGTCTTGAAAACCCTTCATTGAAAATCAAAAAGAATTTTCCAGCACGATGATGTGATCCTCTCACTACTCACTCCAACATGAGCTTTGGAGGTATTAAGTTTTTTTCTTTTTGAAAATGCTAACTGAAATTTTATTGATTTAGAATAGTAATACCTTTTTATTTGAACATAAAAATTAAATTATAAAAAATATTAGAGAATGACATAGTATCTAAATTAATAATAAATAGAAATGGCTTAAAATCGTAATTCTAATATGCTTAGAATATCTAAAATTTTAGGTCTGATGAAACATACCGATAAACAAGGATTTGATGTGATTTTTTTATCAGATCAAAGTAACACTGTCGTTTGAATCGTCCACATAAAAATCAATAAACAATCATACGTCACAACAAGTCGACGAAAAAGACATAAGAAAATAAAGAAAAATCAAAATAAAAACTCAAATCAAATAGAAAAAACCACTTTATTAAGGAGAACGCCTAGATCTGAGTATGCGAAACAATAAGAATGGTGATTTCAAGTCAAGAAATGTAAAAAAAAATCATAATTTCTTTCTCACGGAGATGAAAAACAAGAATAAAAAAAATTAGGATTTTCAGATGAGATGAGAGAACACAAGACTCATTTGGACGTATTTAGTTTTATTTTTTAATTATTAAAATAGTTTAAAAAATAAAAATAATGTTTAAGCCAGGTAACCTCACATTGCAATTTTTTTAAGTTAATATCACCAGTCAAGTGGTACGATATTAGCTTAAAATCAATGTTGCAGACCACAACATTATAAATATTTTGAAATTTTTTTAATTTAATGCTTTAATAAGTAACCGTTGTATTACTCTTTATGTACTAATTTCGATATTATTTTCTTGAAAAAAAAAAAAGAAACTAAATATGTACAAAACTCCAACATTCTATCCCACTAAAATCTAGGATACAATCATGAAAAGCTGCTCCACTTATTATAATATAATATTCTCCTTGCCGCCCAAACTGGGCTTTCAGTGCAAGTCAAAGCAGAATCTTTGATAAACCTATTACCAATCAACACAACCCCCCGTCACCATGGATGTTTGCTTGGATTTCCGCTTTTATGCTTCATTTTCCAGCCGTAGTGATGCCCAAAATAATGTTTCTTTTTTTTGAAAAGAATTCCTAAAATAATACATGTTGAAACATAATGCATAAACTAATGGGTCATTTCAACGTCAACAAAACTGTAGTTACAGTTTTAAAATTTTAAATATTAAAATCTTAGCCCAAAAGCTATGATTTTAGATTTAAAGTTAAAGGCATGAATTGAATGTTATTTCAGATCTTAAATTTTTTTAAATAGTATAATCATCAATCATAGCGTTTTAATTTTAAACATAAAATCTTAGTTTAATTTTTAATTTTAACCTTGAATATAATCAACTGTGATTTGATTGACATGACATTGACAAAAGCACAGTTTATACATTATTTTAAAACATTCATTATTTTGAAAATTAAAAAAAAAAAACATTATATCGGGAGAAAGCTCTTTCTCATTTATTTGAAACATGATTTATGCTTATAAATGTTTCTTTAGGGGTTTGGAACTAGCATATAATGCGGTTTTAAGCAACAAAAGTCAACGTGAGACGACAGAAAATGACCTCCATAGATGGCAAAATGTCTTCTCATGCTCCCTCAAGATTCCTAGCAAGACGTCACTAAGAGCTTCAAATTATTGATCCACTATCCTAGAATGGGCAGCGGAAATGCTCAGCTACCATCATAATATACTTCCCACAGATCTCAAAAAAAAAAAAAGAAAAATAAAGCTGTATTGGAATCAAACCCTAATTTCTCTAATGTTTTGAGGTGTCCAAGTTCTGGTAAAACAGGAGTCAAGGAGGAAGAATAGGAAGCTGGGGCATGGAGGTTGACTTTTAAAGTTTTGAAGAGTGGGGTATGCGTATAGGTGCCTCTTATCAACAATCTGTTGATTAGTTTATGAAATGATGTAAGTTGATGCTCTTTCAGTAAATGCTTGGGGGGATGGGAATTTCTGCTCCCTCCCTCATGCCCATGAACAGAGTCCATGATATTGAAATATTGTTTTCCTCTGATGTCTCCAGTCTTTTTTAATGATATTGCCATTGAAAATGTTGGGCGGTGGGATAGGGTCAGTTATTGCGAGCCTCACAAATCTTTATTTGGGGAACTTATAAAACAAAATAATATCTATTTGGTATCTTTTTATTTGAAAAGCAAAGAGAATAAGGAAAATGTAAAAATAAATAAATAAATAAATTGATTCCGAATTTTCTTTTATTGTGAAAAGCAAAGAAAGAATACAAAACGCTAAATTTAGAGCACAATAAAATGTCCAGTATGTTAATTCGATTCATGTTTTTTGAAAACTATTAATGCAGAGCAGTTTTTTAAAATATAGAAAACATTCTAGCCTGTTTGGACGTGTTTGATTTTTATTTTTTAAAATGATTTTATATTCTAAAAAACAATGATAACAAGAAAAATAACGAGTTTTTTTTTTATTCTGAAAAACAATAAAAATAAAGAAAACACTAAATTCAAAGAATACGAACAGTTTTCGAATAATACCAAAATTATTTCTTTGTATTTTCAAAAATAGTTTTCAAGAACATTTTTCAAAAACAAGTATGTTTGGTGTTTTCTAAAAAAAGTACAGTACCAAACTTGTTCTCTCATTTTCCTTGTTCTTTGTATTTTTTAGAACAAAAAAAAAAAACTGTAACCAAACATGAAGGTTTTATATGTTTTCAAAAACTACTTTTAAGAACTAACTATTTTAAAAAACAGGAATCACTACACCACAGTAAGTCCATTTTTTAATGTACACTCAATACGGCACTCCCATTTCACACTGATGCTGCTTTTAGGAATTAGGACAAATTTGAACGGAATGGTTGATTGGTTCCCTTAACTAGGAGTAGAATGAAGTTCGTTCAATTTTCATTATTATATATATTTCAGTTGATATCACTGATTACGAAAAACGAAGCCTGCTTGCTTCTGGCCAAAAAAATCACAATCAGGTTTCATTGCTCCAAAACTCAGTTCTTGCTGAAGATGAATGCTTGTAGACTTTGGTGGTTGGAATATATTCTCCGCCGAAAGCACCCAAAACCAAAGGCATTATATGCATGGCAGAAAATGACGTCCCATGATGGGCAATATCCAAAGTACAGAAGCTGTCTACCAAGATTCCTTGTAAGTGTATCATCTTCGACCTTATTAATGTTTAATTGTAGCAGACACAGAAAGAGGAAGAGGAAGAGGAAGAGCATAAAAACCTCAACTTCGCAAAACTACAGTGTATCCACCTGACCTGTCCAAGACAGAAGAACATGGCTTCCGATGTGGGAGTTTTCTCAATTGAAAATCCGGTCACCAGCCATCCACAGCCTGCCCTCCGTCAATAATCTGTTGATTGGATTTATGAATGGAAACCGACCAGGAAATAAAAGCAGCTTTCCGAAATGTTTGAGAAAGGGGAATTTCTGCTTTCTTAGACCCGGAAACAGTTCCTATAATTGAAAAATCGCTACGCTTTTGTATCATTTGTTTACTTTCTAGTGGAACAAATGTCATATTCTGCTTTCTTTGCACCACTGAGATTAATGATGAGCGGAAGGACCAATTATTCATGCGTCCGAATTAAGGACCACCACTTGGTTTTTTCACGATATTCCTTCCGGGTTCCTCAATCTACCCAACTCTCGTTGAAAGCGGAATGTACTAAATCCATACTTGAGCTTATCTTATCATATATATATATATATATATATATAAAGTACTTTGATAAAATTATAAGTATTTAGAAAAGCTTATAAAAATAATTTATGACAATTTTAACTTATTTTAATAAACTTTATAGAGAAAACTTATAAAAAAAAAACTTAAAAAAACTTATATGAAAGCCTAAAAATTGATCATCTTAATGATAAAATTGTCATTATGACAAACTATGTAAAAAATATGAAAAAAAAAATTCTGAAAAATAATAAAAAATAGAAAACAAATTCCAAAAAATTATGTAAAAAAAATAGATAAATTTTTTTAAAGATTATGTAAAAATAGAGAAAAATCTTAAAATAATGAAAAAAAGGAAAAATTCGAAAATATGTAAAAAAAAGGCATTAAAATAGGAAAAAAATATGGATAATGTATAAAATAGGAAAAAAAACTGAAATATAATTAAAATAGAAAAAAAAAAAATTCTATTGATGATGGGAAGAATGATATAGATAATGATTTTTTTGATTTAGAATTTGATGCAGATCGATCCATTAGTGTTTAATTTGTTTTGGAACTTAAAATTTTTGTGATGATGGGAAATACTAATGATGTTTATTATTTTATTTTGGAAAAACATTGGGGATGTTTGATGTTATTTAATTTATTGTATTTCATTATTAGATAAAAACTATAAACTATATTTAGTAACATATATCATTTTTATTTATATTAGGTAGAGTGTGTATTACTTAAAAAAGCCCGTACCTCAAGGTCCCAAGGGGCTTTTGCACCTCAATGCGCTTTAAAGAACTATGAGTTCATAGTACAACATGTTCCAATTTACAGAAAGCATACCAAAGATTTTAATGAAGAAAAAAAACATATAATATTTTAGTTTTTATAATTTTTTTGATGTACACGAAACAAAAGTGAATATGAGATAATGATTTATTAGCTATTTTTTATATTAGATATTACATTTGAATGATAAATGTTTTCGGTATATAGTGAATCTTTACTTTATTTTTAATTTTTTATCATGGTTTCATAAATATATATATATATATATATATATATATATATATATATATATATATATATATATATATATATATATATATATATATATATATATATATATATGTGTGTGTGTGTGTGTGTGTGTGTGTGTGTGTGTATAGTGGCGTAGCCTTGCTGCCACACGCTAATATAAATGTTTTATTTATTAATGGCTTTGATTTTATAAAGTATTTATAATGAATATTTTCAGTAATTTCACTTGTTATAAGTGTTTGTATAATAATGCATCCAAACATTTTAAAATAATGCATAAGTGCTTTTTAAAATATGCATTCAAAAACAAATAACTTATTGAATAAAGTACTTATGACATAAGCTCATATTTAATTAGCTTTTATAAAATAAGTGTTTAATTAAGCTGTTTACTCAAACATGACCTAACACTACCACTTCTTTTTTTTTCCTTTTGCTTTTTTGGGAAATTTAAGTTTCGGTCCATTGATATGAAAATATATGATGGTACCTAGGATATTCATATAGTACATATAATTTATTAAAGTATTATAGGTAATACCATACTCAAAAAACACAATTATTTTTTGTGGGGGAAATAACCATGTATTTTGCATTCTTTATATTTTTGCAATTGTTTTCAAATCAATATGCTAAAACACAAGTTTCCATTTATTTATTTTTTGTATAACCATGGATATCCGAGTCAATTTGTATTTACATTAACTAATTTCACGAGAAGTTAATCGGATAAACCTTCGATACCCTTAAAAGTAACTTGAAGAGGGGGGTGACCATTGGAAACCCAAGTCTGAGGTTATGCTATCCCCACTTTTAAAACAAGTTGGAACCTCATTCTAGCCAGTAGCCAATTTGTTGTTTAGGTATCTTCTACCATCTATTTCACCCTGGTGATTTAATGACGCAGGTGCCGTGGGCAAGATGTTTGATTGAGTGGGCAGGCCTTTTTTTTTCTTTTCAGATTGCTATTTTGTCAAAAGAATCTTAGGTTTCCCTGACCATGTAGAATTCTTGACAAGGTAAGCAGACCTATTTTTACATGGTCATTTCATCCAAGTATCTACTAAGACCTACTCACTCAATCTAACATCTTGCCCACTCAAATTAAGACCTGAGTGGGCAGGCCCTAATATCTTGGATTAACACATCAAAGCATTTGTGGTGCAAAAAACTTCTAAGAAACATCTTCATAAATAGGTTTCCCTGATTAGTTAAAGGATTTTTAATTGATATTTTATAGGATATTATCAATAATTATACTCTATCTTATTTCCGTTTAACGCATGTTCTAATGAAATGATAATCATAGTAGAAAATTAATGTATCTAATATTAAAGTTAGATAATAAAAGTTTGTGAATATAATAGAATTATTTAGTCTATATTCTTCATCAAGAGATGTCAAAAAATATATATATTCATCAAAGATTGTTTGAATAATCAAATTATCAATATTAGAACACATTATTTTGAGAAAAAATATATATTATTTTTAGAATTAGATCAAATCAAAGAAGATCCGGATTTCTAAGCTATCAAACCAAAATTAGAAACAAATCAGGTTTCTATTCTAAAGATGATACTTGATCAGCAAGTTTCTATTTAATTGTGATAGGCAAGGTAAGAACATAAAATAGAAGGTAAAACTAAAGTCATATTAGGATAATGATCCAACTTTATCAAGACTTCCAAGACTGAATCGCAAGGCTATAAGTTTAGGGCTTTGAAAGTTGTCATCACAGATTTTAGGAGCAAAAGCTTGAAGAAGAACAAACGAAGTCCAAACATGCTGAAGGAGTGCAAAGTACATATATTTGGTTGAGGTATTGGACGTTAAAAGTCTTTCACCTTTTGTGAAAGATGATATTCTTTATTTTCTTCATCTTATATTGATGTAATGTGAGTATGGGTGTGCGATGCTTTTGAGAGGGGAATGGAGGGAGTTCATTACGAATTCCACTATGAGTAATTAGGTTTCAAGAAGGGTCATGGGTAGAGAGAGAGTTTTATACCACACAAAACTAATTGTAAACCTTGAATTAGATTAGTGGAAATCCTTGCATTTGGGCACAACCTCGTGGATGTAGGTAGTTGTCAAACCACGTAAAAAGATTGTGTGTGCTTTTGTCTATTTACATACATCTTATATCTATTGCTTTACCTGACATTCCATAGGGGAATTCGGTTGATTTGCATTAAAGTCCAAATGCCCTCACTGTCCCAACATTAGGAACTATGTTTGAGAACACACACTTATTTATGTCAATCGATATTAGAGCAGGTCACTCTAAGTTACTAATTAGTGAGATCCTAGGTTGCTCTACTCGTGTGAAAGTGAATATTAGATGGATTCGTTGAAGGACATAATGTCCATAAAATACCCCTATCTACTTGATGATCAAACTCGTTATTTGGAAGGTACACATGAAATATTTTCATCCAAGTCATTGGAATGGAGGTAAGGTAATCCATAGTGACAAGATAGACTAGTCTGAAAACAAAAATTATCAATGGGAAAATAATGATAAAGCCTAAATGAGAATGGAACTGTGAGGAATGAAAAACAACTTCAAAAAACTTCTTTAGTCTCCATGTTATCCAATGTGCGATGAATGGCAGGATGTTTAGACTCATAATCTAAAAAAAAAAGCATGAGACATCCTCTAGAAAATTTTTGGATCAAGATGCGAAGAACTGAAGAAAGAAAAAAGCTGACGAGGCGAAAGGGTTGATCTGGATCTTGAAGCGAAAGAAGATCATGAAGACCAAGAAAAAAATTAGCCATCTTAGAGCTCTCATGTCAATTGTCATAATAGAAGGAGCTACTCTAGAAAAGGCAAAAAATATGAAAACAAAATCATCAGATTGTTAGGTACATTTGAACTTAATAGCAACTTCACATGATAATATGATATTCCACATCGATGTTCTGAGTAAGTAAAGGTTAGATAAAGAAATCTTCAAGTTAAAAGTTGCGGCCTTGAAGAGTTTGTGAGGCTTGAAGTCTCTGATCAAGAAAGATAGTCCAAACAAATTTTTAAAAAAGAATAGAGGCACTTAGAGATGATATCTGGGTATTGAGAAAGATCTAAAAAGGGATTCTTCTCGAACCAAGACGGTCAAGGATGAACAAATAAAAAGCCTAGGTGTCTTCCTTTCCACCAAAAATATGATCAAAGAAGAGTGGTATTTCAACAGTGGTTGCTCACAACACATGACGGGAAATAATCGATTCTTGACTGACCTTCAACTAACCAATCAAGATTGGGTGATCTTGGGGGACGGTGGAAAAAGGAAGAGTTATGGGAATTGGTTCCTTGATCATATCGGGATTATCCAAGTTAAAGAATGTGCTACTTGTTGAAGGGCTTATAGTAAATCTAATCAGTGTAAGTCAACTATGTGATGAAAACCTACTTGTGCAATTCACAAAGGACAAGTGTATGGTACATAATCAAAATCATTGTCGCATCATGGAAGGGAAAAGAACCTCAGACAACTACTACCTACTGAGCAACACCAACCTCTATATGAATAAAATCTGGCTTAAGATCAAAGGTACTTGGTTCGATAGCTTTCGAACACACCGATGGCTAGTGACAACACCATCGTTGGACTGATCAAAACAAAGACATTTAGATTTAAAGGCTAAAGCGTGTCGCATAAGAAGTCTGATCCGGGAACATATCCTATCAGTCTTGCACTAAGTCCCGACTTAACCACGACAACTAGTGTCTTGAAATTACCTCCACATGGATCTAATAAACTTAGCAGGAGGCCAGTGAAAACATTGATGAAAAATTTTTCATCTATGTAGAAGTTGTATGCATGGTCTATCTCAACCATGAACAGTCCTACCAACGAGTTAGATATCTCAAAACACCTTATGTGATCAGAAAAGGGATGTTGATCCAAATGAGGAACAGAGAAATACATCTCAATTATCATCCTTATGAAGGAACATGTTAAGTGAGGATCATGACATTTAATGAGAGGGAACCCTTCTTCTCCGCAAGAGGATTAAGGAACTTTTTCATCAGTACGCCATCTTAAAAGAAGACAAAAGAAGAATGCTTCAATGTATAAAGGAAGCCTCTCTATCTCAGCAAAAGTTCGAATTACACTTGGAACTAAGCATCCAGTCACAAAAGGTGTTCGAATTGTACAAGGAATACATCGGGATCTGCACTATCAAGACACTGAGTTCGAAATGCTCCTAGCTATCATAAAGACTGCTAAATATGCAACAAATGGTTTGAGTGTGTAACACCCCAAAATATACCCTAACAGTTTTATAACATGTTTAGGGTATAAAATAAGTTAAAATTGTATTCGTTAAAAAAAATGACATTTTTATGAAAAATGGTAAAACGGTAATTTTGTCACTTTGGAAAATTACGAAAATTTAAGATCTCGGATGGCGAAAGGACTTTACCGTTGGAGTCATTATCAGAAATCTATTTCTGTGTCGAATTTAAAGTCAAATTCAGGCGATTGAAATTTTCACGAAATTCGAGATTACGGGCATCGGGTGAAACCCAAAAACGGGATTTTTAGAAAAATCTCAAAAATTGACAATATTTAAAAAATTTATATTTAAGATTATTGAAACTTGAACCGAGGCGAAATCAATCGTTTCGGCGCTGGAACGGATCGAGATGGACAAAGGGGACATGTGAGCCCCACCTTAAGCTTATATAAGGAGAGGCTTGATTTTGGGGGCGTGGCGGCGTTTTATTTTTTTATTTTCTTCTCTTAACTTTTGTCTGCGGAGTTTTAATGATCGGAATTTGTCGGGCGAGCGAGTTCATCTATAAGTGATGAGATACGCGTGAGTGCAAAACACGGGATTTTGCCTAGAATTCAAGTAAAGTTCGGAAAATCTAAGTTTCGATATTTTCTCAAATCTCTCAGTTGTGGTCGGGAGTGGTCGGACCAGAATAAAGTTGATCTACGCATGTCGTATTTCTGTGAAGGATCTTAAAATCGCTGGAGTTTCGTGGCTTTATGCGAGGTAAATTTTCCTACTTGAATATTTTTAGCCTAAAAGCCATGTAGTGACATTGGTTGTTTCGGGCGGGAATAGGCCGTATGATTTAGTCAATTTTTGGAATTTCAGATATTAAAAATTTTAGGGTGATTCTGGCGGAGTCCGGATTATGAAGGATATAAATTCGATAAAGAATAAGAATATATATGAATATATGATATGATATAAATAGATGAATAATATAAATATAGGAATATATGAAATGAATATATGATAGAACTACATGAGATTAGGAAGTAAACGATTAGACAACACATGCTAGAAATGCACAAATGATAGGAAAATGGTTACATGTATGGTAAAGAATAATGAATCGATAAATTGAAGTTAAAGAATATGAAAAATGCAAAGATAAATATAGTTTGTAAATATCGCATATGATTACCGGATAACAATAATTATTCGAGAGACAGATATGTCTTGAGCATAAAATACACATGGATTATGCGCAGAATGCGGTAGGGATAGATGGCGTGCATAAGGATATAGTTAATGGCTATGACATACGGTTCTGAGATGTCGAGGAATTACACGTTTGGGTCGATGGCGTAGATCTCGTTTGGATCATTATAGCGGCCCGTTTGGGTCATCTGAATAGGATTATTGTCATAGATGCGGTGATGGTACTAACCGGTGCAATCTGGTTATTTCAGTATCCGTTCGCCTCAAGGGTTTATGCGGGCATGAAACATAAAGCAGATGACAAGTATACAAGTCTGAAATAAAGTGTCGATGACATGAAATGTAAATGACGGATAAAGCATATGAAAGAAAGCGTATGAAATACGATTATATATGAAAATATAGGAAAGTATAGAATATGAAAAGTCTGAGATGAAAATATAGAGTACAATGTAATGATTACAAGATGAAATGAAAGTATATGACAAAATATCACGAAGTACATGGAAATCCACATTGCTCTTGAATGACAAACATGTGAGATTCCCTCTCAAATATGTCATGAATGTCAGTGTATGTATTGAGAGTGAATCATGCGTTAAATCTTGGCCATTGCTGTTGAATGACAAATGGGACAGGGTTCCCTCTCGAATATGTAGTGAATGCGGTCTATAGTCGGAGTGAAAGCATGAATCACAGAGTATGTGACATCTGGTCATTATGGAAAATATATGATAAGCTTGATATGTAAGAAATGAATAGTATAGTATGGGTGTGGCCACTACATGAAAGGAGACATGATATAGGTGGGATAAAAACTTGATATATGTAATAGTACATAGAATGTAATAAGTCCTCATAGAATTGAAAGTGACAAAGACATAGAACAATAAGTTATAGAATGAATATGGAATATGAAAAGTATAGGAAATGGGAATCTGATAAAAGTATAGATAGGAGATAATACTTTGAGAACATAAGAGCGATAAGTTATAGGCAGAATACGATAAGAAATATATAGATGAAGATATCTTAAAGGCAGCCAAACGATAAGTTATAGAAGAATGAATAATAAAGGTATGTAAAGTATAGAAGAAAGCAGGGAATACATTAAGAAGTATAGATAGAAGAGATATACCAAAGACATAGAATAATAAGTTATAGAATGAATATGGAATATGCAAAGTATAGAAACGGGAATACGGGAAAGTATAGATAAGAGCTATGCAGCATAGAGCATGTAACGGAAAGATTGACATCTGATAGGAATGTAAAGATGATAAGTAATAAAAGTTATATGAATATGTATAGATATATGAAATGCATATGTATAAGCTTGTGACGGTCACCATTGGTGATTTGTCCGTAGCATATTTACTAAGCGTAAACTTAGCATGGGTCATTCATCGGTGTAAGGTAATGAAGAGGAGGCTAGAGGACCAGACCTCCACACCCGAAACATGGGTATCCTTAGATAGGTACTCTGTGCCCTTCATAATCGATGTTTTGTATTAGATATGTATATGTATAAGTGTTTTGTATAAGATGTAAACTCCTATGAAGGAGTATGATTATATTTTATTCATTTGCTACAAAATATATTAGATAGCAAATGTACATGTCTAAATAAATGGGACTCGGTATATGTGTATAGAATATAATGAATGCCACTATGGTGGTATGTATAATGTATATGTAAAAGAAATTTTGTTATTACAGAAATTTTGCATATGAATGAAAGCAATCACAGTGTCGACTTTGAGGCGAAGGTTAAAGAGTCAGATCCGAAGTGTGACACCCTCGCTTGACACCCATCGGGTCTTAGGGATCTGATTAGTGGTATCGAAGTAAAGGTTTAGACATTTTCTGGAATTGCCTAAACATAGATGAAGTATAAGATTAGAAGAGATAGAAAGTCTATGTATAGAAATGTGTTGCTTTGATGTGGATGTCCTTGTGTGTGTTGTATAGATGGATCGTCACGAAGGCGATAAGTGTTAACCCGAGACAAGGGTTATCGGCTTTCCACCCTCTGAAAACAATGCCTAATGAGACGAATAAAGCCTTGCTAAGCATATCTGTGAGACATGGCTTGGAGTGTGGATGTTTGCATGAGTAATCGAGAGCTATTTGCACTTGCGAATTCTCTTATTTGATGTGACTTTTCCCTCGATTGATAAAGTGCCTATGAAAGTAGAAAAAAAAAAGCACGAATCAGTAACCAAGCGGTCTCGGAAGAATTCTCAAGGGCTGGTTCCTCTTCTTAGATAAAGGGTGGAAGAGCTTCAAGTTGATTCGAGTACATGGTTTAGTTACTAGGGAATTTAGAAGGCAAAGGCACAATGTTGCTCTGATTATAGTAAAGAGGCATGGCCTTAGAGACGAGGAGAAAGTGAATACCCTCATTGCCACAATTTGGAGGTCGGGTGTTTTCGATCTTGACAGGGAGGAATGCTTTGGAATGTGCGGAAGCAGACATTCGGCAAATTGTCCCCAGAAGTCACGGGATAATAGAAATGCAGGGAGATCGATTGTGACACCTTGACTTAGGGTGAGAATTAGTCGTTGCTGGAGGATGTGGAGGTCAGGTGTTAGAGATGAAGTGGATCATCTAGTGCTATGTACGATACGAGCTTATCTTGTAGGCTCGTGAGGATCGAGATGCTCTGGGTATTATAGTGGTGTTTTTCATAGCTTTATGATATTAAGGATGTTGTGTTGGTAGATCTGGGTCTGCATTCGAGTATCGTATTGGAGCATGTGTTTGATGAGAATGCCATCAATAGAGCAATTACTATATAATATGCTTGTTACTAGTCCTCGGAGACATGATGTTGGTCGACAAAGCATATAAAATTGTCTACGTGTTGGTTCATGATAGGAATTACTCAGTTTGTTTCCATTGCTTTACCATTCCATGAATTTGAGTTAATTTGGGCATGGATTGGTTACTGAACATCGAGGCGGTATTCCACCCTTATTTGAACCGATTATTGCCGTAGTATTTATAGATGACAGCCGATTGTCGATACAAATGCCTTAGAGCAGAATAGCATTAAGGATAGTGTTACAGATTTTGAGAGAGAAAAAGTTAATAATAAAGTAAAGTAAATGTGATTTTGGCTAACGAAAGCATCATTCCTAAGCCATAAGGTCATCACGAAGGAATATGAATTGACAACTGCAGAAGTGGTAAGATGAAGTCCGTTTTGGTTGGATCATTATTAAACGGGTTAAGAGGATGGGACATTAAGTGCAGAAAGCCAGAAAGTAAATGGAGATGGGGAGGAATGACTAGATAGAAAATGAGGATTAATATGCGAAATCAGATGATATAGAATATGTTGAAGTAAAAACATAAATTTAAAATAGGAGAACATAAATACCTCAAACTTTTGGATCAGAAATCAAACTAAGGGTTTGGGTTGAAATTTCTTGAAGGAGGAGGGGTTGTAACTTAAATACCATAGCTATAACATGTTTTGAGTATAAATAAGATTAGAAAATTGTATTCATTAGAAAAATGACGTTTTATAGAAAAATGGCAAAAACAACAGACACAAATAGCACTTTATTGGAAAGACTGATCTCAGATGACGAAGCGATTCATGTTGGGATAAATGCCATGAAATCCTACGAATACACTGTGGGAACTGATGGATTCCAGAACAGATGGTGACTTTGTGAAATTTGAGAATATGAAGTAAGATGCGAACCCAAGCAGGATTTTAGAAAGATCTAGAAAGAATGTGAAATATGTTTAAAGTATATTAATATTAATGAATAGGCAGGAGCAAATAAATTGTTTTGTTTTTGGACAGGATTGGATGTTGCATTTAACAACATATTATATATAAGGAGGAAGCGGGTTTTAGAGCGTTGACTGGTTTTTTTTTTAATGACCTGTTTTTATTATTTGTTTTAGATGTAAAGTTTTGACAGGAGTTGGATTAAAGTGGATGAAAGGCGAGATTAATACTCTTCAAACTTGAACCTAATGAATGTTTCAGTGACATGGGTTTGTAGGGATGTGTGGTAAAAGTTTGGAAAATCTCAGTTTAGAGACATTTTCTCAAATCCCGACGTTTCGCGTTAAATTAAGTGGACCGAGAACCGCAGATTGATTCGCCGCGTGGCGACTCGTGGTGCCAAGTATTGCGGGTTGGTCAGAACTCGCGAGATAAAGAAATTTTCCCGCCTGTTTTGAATCGCGCGACTGAAAGCCATGCGGCTGGCGTATGGTTGTTTTAAGGGCGGAACCGATGCGTTAATGAGTCGTCCAGTTTTTGGAATTGATATTGGGTACGCCGGGGTGATTCGGGCGAATCTGGGATGCTGTGAAGGATATGATTAGAATAAAGATCGAGGTATCGTATGTTGCGATCTGGTCGCCGAATCGATGAATAACTCATGAACTGCCGGATATGACTGTTCTGGGATAATAGACACATAAGTTGGAAGTATGATTAAACGTTTCTGTTGCAATGCCGCGATGACCGGAAAATAACGATGCATGTTGGTAAAATTACATGAATCTTCGTGGAGACGGAGATTGGTGTGTCTGGCGTGCAGATTGACGTTGTGGTTTATGTGAAATCTTAGCATATGAATGCGAATAACAATCTGTTATTGGGAGCGTGAATCCTCTTCGACTGCCAAAAGCCCCCTTTGCCGGTTATGACATTGGGCTTGATAGAAGTCTGAATGACATCATGTATGAGTCTATGATTCATGCTTTTAGTTTTGGTGTAGAACACTGTTGATGGTGAGTACTGGATCCATTTGAATCATTCACCAGACATTGGATCATCTGAGATCAGATCATTGTCTTAATAAGTGATATTGCCGGATTTCAGTTCATAATATCAGCTAGGTTATCATGGGCATGAAACATATAAAACAGATGATAATCTGAATGTAAGAAATGAGTGTCGTGACACAGTAATATATCAACAGATAGTATATGAAATATTAATGCGTGTGACATTGAGCAAGCATGATATGTAGAAGTCAGCAAATTATGATGTAATGAAAGTATGGATGAAGTGCCGGGAAGTGCGATAATGAGTTAGGGATTGAGTGAAGTATATGAGCCGAAACCTTAGATCTCGAGCGATAGTTCTTCTTGGGGCCAGGCAGGCTGGGCCGGGTTCCTCTTAGGATGTGTTGAATATGAGCTCTAGCCAGTGGAAGTGGTCAATCTTGTGATCAGATCTTTATCTTGAATGATGGGCGGGACGGAGATTCACTTTGTGGATTATGTGGTGGACAGCCATTCTGTGATGGTGATACAGTACAGGATGTGAAGCAGTGGATAGTATGAAAATATCTTGTGGTGTAATATGTACAGTGAGATAGTTAGTGAAACATATGATATGACATGTGAAGGGACTTGATATGGATGGGGACTAGAGTGTCATGACAGACGGAGGATGTCAAATAGATCATGGGAAAGGAAGATGACCAAGACATGAGCCAATTCAGGACATCAGATGGTCATGAAAAAGACAATCAGAGTGTGGAATAGATTATAACAAAAAAAGTATGGTCAGGAATATGACAGCGATAATAAAGTGCTGGAAGATCGAGTAAGAAATATAGAATGAAGATGTGCGAGAACAAACGATGATTCATGGATGAATATGTTGCTATAAATCATAGAAACATAGATCGGGTAGAGAGACCTTCAGAATAAGCGGAATCTTACCAAATATAAAATAATAGTGTGAATTGAATATGATCATGCGAGACCCTTAGAAGCGAGAGCTCCCAGGAAAGAATATGAATGAAAGTTGCTGAGGCATGGGCATCTGTGAAAGATTAGAGCATATGGGATAAAATGATGACTAATGGGACATGGGTGTGTAGTATGGCAGAGAAAGCGCGCTCTCTTTCAGGCATGACCAGATTGCGATTCAGTTTGTCAGTGACTTGCTCATTGCCCCCATGCGTAAGCAACTGCTGGATCATTCAGTGGTGCTTGGAGTGACGAGGGAGGCTATGGGTTTGTGGCGCTCAAGACGATGAAATGAACCATCAGGATCTTAGACATGACTGCAATGGCGCTTCAACGTCGATGTTTTTAACATTGGATGTGAATATATATACCAGTATGTTTATTCATAAGATATGAAACCTCAGATGAGTGAAGAATACTTAGATTATATTTGTAGTATTTTCTTTACCAAACTATATTAAATCAACAAAATGTATACATATATGGATGGGACATTTATGTGACAAGTCTGTGATACCACTATGGTAGTATCATATAATCTTCATGTAAAAGAGTTTTTTGTTATTACATAATTAATGTATATAGATAGCTTTAGATTATAATATTGGTAGGAAGAAGGACAAAGTCCAGATCAGAGTGGCGACACCTATGTTTTTTATGAGATATGGGTTGAAACGTCTGGTGGAAACTTAGAAGAAAGTATTTCTTGAAGTTAAAAATGAGTATAGTTATAATTTAGATAGAAAATGGTGCATATCACTCCATTGTGGGAAAGACATAGCAACAGCAAAGAAGGTGGTTATAGTATGAAGAAAAATATTAGTAAAGACATATGATTAAGAAGAGTCTGTCATACTATGAAGCTTTAAAAATTGGCCATCACACCTTTACAGGAGTAGTTATGACTTGAACAATTGTAAAACTTAGTGGTACAGATTACTCTAGAGGTTTCTGACTGAAGAAGTATTCGCATCAAATTATATTTGAAACACATTTCTGAATCCTTGGATTCATAAATGTACCCTCACCATTGCAGTTCTCATCAAATCTCAGTTGCTTTTCTGATTTAATTAGATTCCAGATCTAATTGGGGGATTTGTTTTGGGAGCGACAGGTATTATAGTGGGACCCAGCAGGATTTGAAAAGATCATTGAAGTGAACAGTTGGTTGAGTTCATAAATAGTTTGAACAGCAGGATAAAGCTCAGGCTCTGTTGGGCGGGAAGCAGTTCCAGACAGAGTGATGAGCATGGCATAAACAGACCTTCTTCAAAGCTGAGCCAGGGAGCTTGGATCAAAGATCCCATTTCCTTTCTGGAAATGGAAGGGAGGAAGGAAGCACCAGCTTTAGCTTCTAGAATCTATAAAAATTAAAGATTGACCAGAGCCAGACTAGAGCAGAAAAATAAGAGTTATTACACTGATGAGAGCTATATTTTATACAATGAGATTTCAACTAGAAAAGGTGGAAGAGGTTTCGGATTGGGGAGAACCTACCGTCTTTATTAATCTTTAAGAGTAGGGATTAACTTCTACTTTAGTTTATTCCTCCTTTTGTGGATTAAAAATATGTTTGGGGTTGATTTAAGGGTTGTTTTGGCGTGGTCTACCCTTAGGAATTTTGTGGGCGATTTAAGAGTACATTTGGCATTGAAATTCTACCCATATAGACTATTGCAGAGTGATTTAAGGGTTGTTTAGTTTATTTCAACCTTAGAATTTGTTTTAAAGGTAGGATTGTTGTATTGATACATAAGGGTTATTTAGATTATGTTAAAATGACTTTAATAGTTGTTTACGGCCGGTTGTGTAGACTTTGTGAATATTTTATGATTGTGTGTAATTAGGGACTATTTAGATTAAAATAATAATAATCCAGACTATTAAGGGACTGTTTGGATAAAAAAAAATAATGATCCAGAAATTTATTAAGGAGGCTTGTTTGGCCGGTTTATGGCCGATTTAAACGGAGTTTGGAATTTACTTGTGTGGGCTTTTTTTTTTTTTTTTTGTAGGCATTATATATGTCATAATTGGCCTTGAGGGTTAAAGGTGTTGTGCTTGATTGGTGATAACATGCTTGATGGTGTTGTTTGATGAATGTTGATATAGGTATGCTTATATATTGACATTGAAATGAATGTTTGTTTTGAAAATTATATGCATGTAATATAATTGTCAAGATACATGGCAAAGTGTATATGGATTTATATTGTCAGTATGATATTAAATACAGCGTATGACATGACATTGGCTGTCTGATAGTACATCACGTTCTCGTATGCAGGGAACATCGCATTTCATGGGTTTGAGCACATGGTTAGAATCAACACCGCATTTGGTGATTGATGGGTGGGCTCGGTACCATTGGACGAAGTCCAACAAAGTCGCACGGTTGCATGAAACGAAAAACTTGTGTCGGGTAATAGCAAGAAGGGATAGACACTCCCTCGGGTAGAAAGACGGGTGCAGTTCATTACACTCAACGGTGAGAAATCCAAAATTTGTAAAAGGCATGCAGACTTGCGGTGAGACTCAATCGCTCTCCCCACAAGACACACATGGTTTGAATATTAAAATGATCATTTTGAGATTACAACATCAAACAAGTTTGGGTTTGTAAACAAATGAATTTTGTTTTAAAAATAATCATTGGATGTAATCCACAAAGGACAATTTTATCACATGTTGGCATTGCATTGTGTGATGGGAGTTGGTAAAGACTCAGGGTTATGGTACATGTAGAATTCCAAGTTAGAATTGACATATTCTTATTTTTTTGAGTGTTGATGTGAATTGTCAAGTGTAAACATTGCATGTGTACTTAGGTGATGAGTAGTGTCACGCCCCTACCCCCGCCTGGGCGAAGGTGCGACATGGGACTGAGACTCTTTAACCTGCTTTTGGGACATTGGTGGGCTCATTTCATATATATATATCTATAAGGAAATAAAACTTCTAGTACTACCACCGTAGTGGTATTTAAAGCCCCATCTTGTACACATATTCTGATCTCATTTAGCATACGTAAACAAATTCCATTAATACAAAAAAAATTTACATTTACATTACAAAACCAAAAATCCAAAACCTACATCAGTGAGCTCTATTCTTGTGTTGGCGCATAGTATGCGGAATGCCTCGGATGTCCTCTTCAGTATCTACACAGATGAAACACCCGTACTAAGCTTATAACTTAGTGGGAAACAAATAACAGATATGACCCCTTGAGTGGTCCACAATTACGGGATACATATAACATAATTCTTATAATGTGATTTCCATATCTCCCGTAGGAGTTCAGAATAGAGATCTTGTATAGAAGGTACCGGTAGGTACAATACAGAATAGAGCAGAATTGATTACTTATGCTTTCTTATCGTTTATTATTCATATTCTTATCATATAAATGTTTGCCTGTATAGACCAGTAACAATGAATGAGAGAGGGACGACACAATGGGTACTTGAGAATGCTTATCGATCTTAAGCAAGAGTCTTAGAGGAAGCCTGTCTGATGTCTGCCGTAATAGAAGTGTCGTAACCAGCGAGTCTTAGTGTAATCGAAAACCAGTCTTTGCCCACGTAACGAAGTTTTAGCACTAGTAAGGTGCCCGAGCGTGAAACGAGCGTGCACTTGCGTAGCGGTCGATGTAGCACGATGCGAGTGTCGTTGCAGCGAGCAGACGTGCCCTATTCATTCACTATCAGGTCTCCCAGCAGGCGCTCTGATTATATGTGTTTCCGAGCTTGTTATTTTATTCTTAATCACATTAGCAAATGAGGGTAATAAATAATGTTTGCCCAACGATAGGATCGAGGCTAAGCAAGGTACATAACATTTTTCATATGACTTTTATACATGTGCTGACCCCTTTCATTTGGAATTAACGGAAGAAACGGGAATGAAAAGGATTGTAGGGCGGGTCACTTGGACCTTAAACAGCGGTGAGTGCGATACTTGGACCTTAGCAAGCAGCGGGTGAGTCTGGGGTGCTTTCGGACCTTAAGCAACGGTGATGCGGGTACTCGGACATAACCGGTAGAGTATTGGTGCTCAGCTTTCGATTGGTGCTTAACATCTTTTAGACAAATCCTCTGATCTGGGTGCTTTCGACTCTCGATATCGATTACTCGATACCCTTTGGATGAAAGCAACTTTGAGTATCGATGCTCAACTTTGATCTGGGTACTCAACATCCACATAAACTAAAAACCACATAGATGCTCGGTACTACGACTTTTGTCTGGAATGCTTTCACTGCCATTCTATAGAAATGGCTAGTTCGCCATTTTCACTTAGGAGATCTTCTAACGAAACTAAACCATCTCAAAACCAACCACAAAAACTAGCAGACCAACCAAAATACACATGTATTGAAGAGTTAGGGTTTTCCTAACCCAAACATAGACAAAGAAAGAGTTAGGGTGGTTTCCTAACCAACAAATCCATACATAGGTTCCATACCATTTACAAGAGTTCCAAACAGAAGAGATGTTCCAAACATGAATTCCATACCTGGGTTTCTTCTTCATCTCTTCTTCTTTTTTCCTTCTTCTTCTCTTCTCTCTTTCTCCTTCTCCCCATTGGAAATCCCTCACACTCCAAAGCTAAGAAAAATGAGATATTTTTGCACTTATCATTAGGCCATGTTTGGCCTTATCCTCTTTTGGTTTAAAGTTCTTCTTTTGCATTTTAGTTCCCAGCTGTATTTACAAAATCAAAAACATCGAATCCTACTTCAACATATACTCTTTTCATCTTATGTCACTTGGGTCCTTAGTTAGCAAATTACGAATTTACCCTTAGTACTCAAATTTCCGAAAAATGCAAATTTTACTTATATTATACCTAAACATGTAATAAAATACTAGGGTAAAATTTGGGGTGTTACAAGTAACCTCTATAGGAATTACTCTACTTGGCATGGCTCACCCTATACGGGAAAAACATTTCAAGTGCGGGGCTTCTTGTAGGTGGGCGAGTTCTCATCAGAGCCACAAAAGGTAAAAGAAAGTTATTGAATTGGCTTTTACGTCCACTTTTTGTAATTATTTTTTAACGCATGTACTAATATGTAAGAGTTGTAGTGAACCCATATGGTACATTTTTAATATGGTCTTACATGTTTTTATACGAATGCGGATAAATGGGCCCAGGTGTGGTCAATTTTTACTCATAAATGGACCTAGTGTAGTCATTTTGTTATATTGGGACCCGGATGGATCATGTTATTGTATATTGTGCAGGTTGGGTTTTGGATAGATCTCCCTGTACAAAGGAGACTATGTCCGATTTTTGTTAAATTATGGATCTCGGTAAATGAGCGCAACGGTGTAGTATCAAGCTACACAATATCCACATGCATTCCGCGGGTTTATGGGTGATTAACTAACCCTCGGATTTTAGGGCTTCACATGAGTCTCTTAGACCACCCCTGGAATGATGCATCATTTAAAAAAAAAAATCAAATCAAAAAAGGAGGAAGAATCCTTATGAATGAGAGTGGAGTCATGCCCGTTGAAGCCCAGTTGCAATGGCTAAGGCCTATGTGGAGTTCAAGAAATCGAAGAGACAACTTGAAACGGGCAGGTTCTAAGAGGAGTCCTAGCACCGCTAGTTAATAAGAGACCGTTAGAGACAAACTTTAGAGTTTCTCAAAGAGACGATGGGACCTCTATATAAAGAACAATAGTAGGAGACAATTCTTTTCTACTAATTACTTTGAGAATCCTCCAAAGGTCTGGACTTTCATTAAGATCTTCGATCCTTGTCAGTTTCTAAAGATGGTGATGGCCAAATTTGATAGCATCGATTCTAGAAAATTGAGAAAAACGGGTTCCAACGATAAAGGTAGAACCTTTGACCAAGATGGGTCGGCTATGGACATTGTTGGCATGAAATTGAGTTCAGCACCACTAGCAACACTTGTGCCCAATGACACATGTGAAACCCTGAGAAAATCTTAATTTTTTGAAAAATGGCAAAATGGTAATTTCGGTCAAAATCTGGAATTTTTCTAGATCTCGGATGATGAAACGAACCGGCCGTTGGAATCGTCTTGTAATCATTCTCGCGTCGAATTCGAGGCGGTCGAATTTGTATGTTTTCGGCCCGTGGCGTAATCTGGGACACTTGGCATATTTTGAGTGGCTCACGATTATTGCCACGTGTCAGTCTTGGTCGATCCAACGAGCTCGAAGTGGGGCCCATATGACATGTGGCATCTCGTAATTTGAGGAAAATCTCAAAGTGGATGGGTAAGTGAATAAGAAATCCACTTAAGCCAATGATGGCTTGACGGCATGCGATAGGTGGGACAGGGACTTTTCTTCTCCATTTTGGCTAGAATCGGCGGTGGTGAGAGGGAGCGGTGTTAAAATGGAGGTTTAGAAGAGAGTCACGACTTCTGGGTTCCGGCTTCGGTTTGTCGGATCTCTTCGGGCCAAGAAGCAAAGTTGCTCTGCGCGCGGGCTACGCATGGGCACCAGTTTTGGGGAATTTTGACAACTCCAAGAGGTAGGGGTCTTCTCTCGGTTATTTTTACATTTTAAAAGAGCTTTGTAAATGCTTTGGTTGATTTGAGGCAGTGAGTGGCCGTTTGATCGGTCCCAAAACTTAGGACCGAATTGTTGGAATATTTTGAACCGTTTTAGACGGTTGCAGGGTTGTTTGGGTGGTTTGTGTGATAATTTATGCAATAAATTATGGTTTGGGTGTTTTTGGGTCGGATATGGCCATGGATTTCGGTTCCACAAAGTAAAATTGATGCTTGGTGAGTGGGCTGCACACGGATAGCCCACTGCTCGTTTAGTGACTGTTAAAAATAGTCCCGGTCTGCTTGGTTGGACCGAAATTGATCCATGTGTGTTTCAAGCAAAATATTGCTCAAATTGGATGGCTTGAATTGTGTGGAAAAAAAGAAAGAAATTGTTAATGCATATAATTAAATGTGTTAACATGGTGATGAATTATATAAAAATATAATTGTGTGTAAGCCATTGAAAATGGTGTAATTAACCCAAGTGAAATTTAATTTTAATGTATTGATGTGAATTAAATAACATGTGGTATGTATCATAATTTTTAATATATGCATGATTGATATATGAGCATGTGTGGTTTGGAAATGGCATAATGCATTTCGTATCGTATTTGAGGCGGCCTAGAAATTTAGGTGCGAGTGCATGGCATGAAAGAAATGAAAACGATGTTTTTCTCGCAATTGGGTTAGGCATGCGTGAGAGAGTCGGTGAGTACTTGAGACACGGGATTGGGCATGTAGACATTTAAGTAGGATCATGTATTTGCTTGAGTGTGTGGTTATGTTGAATCATTACATGTGCACTTAAGTGGGAAGTAGCAGTATGGAGAGATTTTCACTGCGGGCATTGCTCACCTGTCCCGGGAGAATCATTATTTTAGTCTGAGGCGGTTCGGGAAGACGGCGCTCATTAGATCTGGAATTTTTAAGAAAATGGATTGTGGCTTTGGTATAATTTTGTATAACATGTATTAACTCTTGAACTATGGTAATATAGTTGGTTTAAATGTTTGATGAGTATGATGTGTAGGCCAAGGTGGCCATTTTTACTCATGAATGGGTCTCTTGATATGAGACAAAGGTATTCTGCGAGTTGACGGGTTGTCAACGAGACACCTCGGTTTTAGGGACGTCACAACACATCTCAAGAAGACGTCCCTATAGTAGACATACTAGGCAGTAGCCCCCTTCTGATTGAAGATAGTCCTAGAGTGGAAGGTCCACAGCGTAGAAATCTCGTTCGAACACCCTGATAGACAAAGTGAGGTTTGATATTAAGCGGGGAACCAAGGAAAATGAGCGAGCCCCTTCCGGTTATTAAAGGCGGAACTTCGGTTGTAGAGATTCCAAGATCCCAATCAAAGCGTCCTCGACAACTGATTGTTGAAAGTTCGGACCTCGATTGGTCCGAACCAGAAAAAAAGGATTCCACATATCGTCGCCACTGTTCACCACGAGAAAGTCCACTCGCCTTTCTTCATCGAAGTTTACGTCAGGAAACTAGCGGTCGAGCGGAGTGTATTCCCGGACATACACTAGTAAGTGAATCTTAGTCCTTATTTTTTTCCGTCGCCTCTCATACAAAGATATGGACCTCTGTTTCAAAGAGGACCCTTGTGAGTGAATGAACCTTGCATACTAAGGACTTCGAATGCAATGGGATTGTGGAATTTTTTAGGGAAACAAACCTGTTGGACACCATGCCAAAGCTGCCCCCTTTTGTGACGCAGATTGTCCTAGAGTTCTATGTGAACTTATCGAAGGACGAAGGGAACCCTACCAGTTCGAACTTCCAATGGACGATTGTACGAGGACACACGTTTAAATTCTCCCCCAGTATCATCAATCAGTATTAGGATTGCCCTGACATTCTAGATAATGAGGTAGAGGTGCCCAAGATTGATCCAATGGTTTCTGTCATCATTAGAGGAAAGGTCAGAACATGGCGCATAAGTACAACCTTCACTCCTCTCTTCTCATCTCCATATACTCTATTTTGCACAAGATCACTATGTGCAATTGGATGCCTATCACCTATAACACGATTGTAAAAAGAGCTTCACCACTTGCTTTTCCAAATAGGCATAAAGAGAAAATTCAACTTAGGCAAGCTTGTGTTCGAACACATCTTGGGACATGCCTAGAACGCAGCCTACCGAAAAGAGCTTAGGTATCATTTGCTAATATATGAGATACTTACAGCCTAGAAACTAGATCTTGTGACCCCCTCTAATATCCTAAGGCCTCTAGTCGTCGATATGTGCATCAATCATAAGTTGTACGGGGAACATCATCTCCTAAAGATGTCCACTTGGGAAAAAAGATGTCATTATAAGCAGGAAAGATGAAAGGAAAAGTCATAGAGTCCATTCCAAAGTCCAGACTTGTTGTTGCCTCTATGGGCCATCCTTCCACCTTTGTGCTGAAGAAGTTTGAACTTCTAGACAGGACCATTTTGTCCCATAATAACATATTGTGTAACACCTTAAATTATACCATATTAGTTTATTACAGTTTAGGGTATAATATAAGTAAAATTTGCATTTTTCGGAAATTTAAGTACTAAAGGTAAATTGGTAATTTACCAATTAAAGACCTAAGGGACATAAGATAAAAAATTATAAGTTAAAGTAGAAATATCATAAGTTGATTTTCAAATAGAATAAAATGGAAGGACTAATAAGTAAAAAGGAGAAATTAAAGTCCAAAATGAGGATAAGACCAAACATGCTCTTCTAGAATGAGGGAATTCCTCATTTTTGGCTTAAAGAAGCTAGGGCTACAGTTGAGAGAAAGCGCCAATTTTGATTTGATTCTCTCCTTTGTCTTAGGTTCTCTTTGTTCAAGTGGGAAGGAAGGAAGAAGAGAAGGAAAAAGAAAGCTAGGTTTTGAAGGTTTCAAGAATATTAAGATATGGAATTCTTGTTAGGAAATTGACCTAATTCCCTCTTTGTCTATATTTTGGGTTAGGGAAAACCCTAACTTTCATTATAAAGGTATTTTTGGGTTGGATTAAGTCATACTTGGGAGTTGTTTTGCTTTGCTTTAGATTTGATGGGCAAATTTCTAGTGAAAAAGGGGAAACTGCCCATTTCTAGCTAATCTGACGCTCTACACTTAGGCGTAGTAGCGCTCGCCTAGGTGTAGGACCCACGCCTAGGCGAACCCGAGGCCTAAGTTTCTTAACTTTTTGATCCTCTAAGGCGTAGCAGTGATTCGCCTAGGCGAATCCTGTTTTGTTTTATCTCTTCCATTAATTCTAGCACAATCATTCATTGGATTAATGGAGGATCCTAATAAGTGAATGAAAGTGTTCGTACATGTATACAAGTGATAGGAAAAATGCTTTGAACCTCACCCCCAAGGCGAAGCTTTAGGCAGACATAGTTTCTTGCTCCTTATTTGTTAATGTGATTAAGTACAATATAACAAGCTTAGTAATACATATAATTGTATGCCTGCTTAAGACCGAATAGTGAATGAATAGGAACCTCTTATTAGTGCGATGACACTCTTTGTTTGAATTAGCCCAGGCACTCACGATTAATGGCGACACTCTGCGGTAGTCGCTGCGAAACACTCCTGCTGTCTTTCGACACACACACCTCGTACGTGGCGGACACGTATTGTGCTTCGACACCTTTGTTCAGTATTGTACCGTACCTTCGGGTACCTATTGTGTTACATCCCTCTCATTCAATATTTTCGGTCTATACAGGCAAGCATTTATATTATAAGTATATGAACAATGAAGCATAAGAAAACAAAGTATGTCATTTCGATCTTCAGGCATAGTCGATTTTGCTTTTGTAGTGTACCTCTGGTACCACATGTCTGAATTTACGTGGAGTACTCCTACGGGAGATATGAAAATTCTAATATCTGAGTTGTTGAATAAGTATGCTATAATTGAGGTATATTATTTGTTTTCCCACTAATCATAAAAACTAGCCGCGAGTGTTTCATCAGTGTAGATCTTGAAGAAGGGACATCAGGCATTCGCATTTGCGAGCCAACACGGCATTATGTGAGAGGGACCCAGCAGTTACCTCTTCCTAGCAGGGACCCTCAGTGCACTCCTACCGGTTGAGAAAACATTTCTTTTAAACCCTTGTCAAAAGTGAATCCGTGGAGCGAACTCATTTATACAGTTACGCTTTCCATTAAAATCTTATGAAACATGGTGGGAAAAACTTTTTTTTTTTTTAAACATTAAACCCTTTTTAGACGATTAAACATTTTGCAGAAAATCAAGTAGAGTTTTCTTTGTTTTTCAGACATCTCCCAATTTACAACACTTGTAATAGAACATTTTACATTACCAAAAACATTCATCTACTCCACATCCAACTACAGGACATCAAGTCCACCACAAGAAATTTCAAATCAAAATTTAAAATCATTTTCTAAACACTATAGAAATATAAACCATATTTTAAAACATATATACATAAAAAATAAAGGTGCATAAGTAGTTATTTACAAAAAGGTCTTTACATTTTCAAAAAGTAGTCGTCATGTGAGGCGGAAGTGTCACTAGCCCGAATGATGCTCGAATTGCATGCTCGTCGGTCTTTGCCCCTAAAAACATTTACAGTCTTACGGTCACCGATGGCCCAAAAGGAACCTCTGATAAATCGTGCATTTCTTTTAAATACCATTGTACTATGGAATAAATCACATTATGCGTTGGTAACATTTTCGTCCTTTTCACGTGCATGGCAATATGCATCACTATTCCCTTCCCTCAATAAAAAAAATCCTATCCCTTTCCTATGTACCATGCACACGTAAAGTACTTTAGTCGACTTTCCTTTAAACTTTATCTTTGTAACATAGGGTAACCATGGATTCAAACATTTTCATATATATATATATATATAATATGTTCATAAACATTTCATTTAATATAAAAACCATAAATCATGCTTTATAAAACTATGGAAACTATAATCATTTCATATTCTTTCAACACATGCTTTATAAAACTATGGAAACCATAATCATTTCATATTTTCTCAACACATGCTTTATAAAACTATGAAAACCATAATCATTTCATATTTTCTCAACATAATGTGAAGTCAAGAAAACCACATTTCTTTTTTTTTCATTTGAACATTTATAACATAGATATGAAAATATATATATTGGTAAACATTAATAAATATATTTTTTCATAAACATTTACATTTTCCCTTACCTTAGTTATATAAGCCCTTTTTCCTCTTTTAAAAAAAAACTTTCTACCTCCACCATTGTCCTTAATCACTTTCCTCCTACAAGTCACATTATCCATAAAATCCATTAACATCCATAACTTAATCATGTTCAATTAAACCATTAACTATAATATACTTTCAAGCAACCCTTAAGCATTTAATCAATTCCAATTAATTAAAATCAATTGAACTCTACCTCCTTTTTTTTGTTTTTTTTTTCATATTTTTCTTAGGCTAACTCATGGCAATTACTACCCAATACAATAGCCCACAGCATGCCATGAAATGGTCATGTCAAAACCCGGCTATTAACATTGACATAACCCAAACAAACTGCACACTTGGTGCAAAACATAAATTTTTAGCCAAGTTATGATCATCCATTGCCCTCTACAGGCTTATGGCTAGAATCTTGACTTAATAGGCTTTCTATAGAATCCAAAAACACCCAAAACGGAGTTCGAAAGAAGAAGTTATGGTCGTTCGAAGTTGGAGGCTAACAATCAGAAAAATGACTATTGTGTCCCACCTGAGAATTAGTGTGTTGGTGCATTTTGAATGAATTTATGAGTTCCAAGGTGTCGGAATTTGGATATACATATTTCACGAAGATAAGTTCTCTATCCAATCCCCAGTTTGCCGACAAACTTTGAATCAGCTCGGTCGAATGATTGATGGTCGAGGATTAGGGCTAGCTCATCATGCGGTGAAGGAAAAAACGGAACAACACCTCCCTTGAACACACACAAGCCACCCAGACATAAGTGCTTGCAGAGGTAGAGACCTTTACTTATCAGATAGCATGATTTCACGGGACACGCTGCTTTCGGTTTTTTAGAAAAGCCCGAACCTTGGCCTTTGGCGAAATCTTGTGATTCCGATACCCATGTGTAGTTCTCGTTGCGTAAAGCAACTTTAACTCTCGATCTGTAGAGTTCCGACCGATGAAAACTCGTAAATGGAAGAGAGAAGCTTACTTCCTCTATTCTCTCTCTCTCTCACGCTCACTCTTAGTTTATCTCCTCTTTCATTTTTTATTTTTATTTTTTTACTTTTCCCTTTATTTTCACTTTTCCTTTTTCCATTTCCTTTTTGTTTCTATACTCCAGCTCCTCAACGAATTGGTCTTAAGAGACCAAAATGGGTTGACTTTAAGAAAGCAAGAGTGAGGAGGAAATTTCATACTCGCTTTATTCTTCTTTTTTTTTTTACAGATATTTTGGAAAAATATCTTAAATGCAGCACTCTTCTTCAGCTCTCTCTCTCTCTCCACTTGCCATGTGTCTTCATCATACGGAGTCATGTGGCAGTCACATAATCATGTCATGTGGCACGAAGCCTTCATCTTTGGCATTGAAATTACATTTATCACCGAATTTAATGAAATTCGTGAGTAAATTAAATTTGAGAGCCCAGTCAATTCAACGGTGAAGTGGATTTCGTCATCCAGATCTAAAATTACGTATTTTTTAGGTGGTAAGTCTTAGTTTTGATTTTTAGAAAAATTATATTTTCCAGGGTTTTACATTCTCACCCTTTAAAATAATTTCATTTTAATTTGTTTCAGTTCCTTTAAACTCAATACATTATTTTGAACATTTTCGATTCTTCAGGGCTCTTTTTTAAAAAGTACTATTTGTTGACAATTCCAGGTTAAATACATGCCATCGAAAAAGAAATTCCCAATGTGAAAACATGGTCGAGGTGCTACGTTATGAGTCCCTTTATATGTAGGTTTAGGTCTGTTTGTAATGTAAATGTAATATTTTGGATATAGTGCAAATTGTGTAAGTAAGAGTAAATGAGACTCAAGAATATATATACAAGAACATTTAAACATCACTACGGTGGTAGTATGACAAGTTATATTTTTTTGGAAGAATTCATGGATTTAAGTTATGTATATAGGTGAAATCTTGTGGCCCCCTCTGCTCATAGGATGGAATCTTTCTTTTTGTTTACCTTGTGGTAGTGGGCTAAGGTGTACAATGTTGATAACTTAAATTCTTTGGTGGGTTTTTTTGTCTTGGATGGGGTATAGGTGAGAGTGAGCTGGTGTTTCCTTGTACTCCTCTTGTGTACTCTTTGGGAGCCTTGTGCTCTTTTTTTTCATCTATACTACTTTCAGATCAAAAAAAAAAAAAAAAAGAAGTTATGTATATATGTACAAGTTTGGATTTACATTTTAAAATTGGCCCACCAATGTTAAAAAATCAAGTAAAGGAGTCCCAGCCCTATGTGGCGTCCCCATTATCCGCCTAGGCGATGGTCGGGGTGTTACATGTTGACCCACAACGATTGCTGAAGTTACAACTCCAAGGGATTTAGAAGCAGCACAAGGAGACTATTGCTTTCATAGAAGTATTAAAGAAGTCCAAGGATGAGGACTTCATCTTATCCATGTCGGACGACGATGATATTGAGGGGGAGTACATGGATCCTATACCGTCTCCTATCCTCACCACCAGTTCGAACTCAAACTCGAGGACTGAAGTGAAACTCTCATCTGATAGAGATCAGGCTAGCTGTGACGCAAAACATGTTTTTGTTACGAGATTAGTCATTTGGTCTTCTGCCATCACTAGAGGCTACCCTTACGTGACCACAGGGTTGATTAGGCGTGTGAGAGGCGGACAATCAATGAAATGAAAATCTTCATCACAAAAGTGTCAAGTGCCTCTTGTCTCCCCTCTTAAGTGCATTTTCTTATCTCATTCTTTCAAGGATGTTTTTGTCGAAGACATAGATAAAGGGGGAGAATGTTAGTGTTGAGATTGCCTGTGCCGTCTCATGGGGTTTCTCTGAGAGATGTCGCCTCGGAGACAAGTTTGATGAAGATTTGATGAAACTATGTGAAGTCCTTAGTAAGTGAAAGTGGTTCGAATTGAACAATCCATGGTGCACGTCGTGCGGACTCAAGAACTCAGGACTAGGGCAGTGGACGTGGGACGCATGAGTCTACAAGCTTGGAGGAATTCGAGGTGCCCAGGAGCAAGAAGCCAGATGGAACTGAAATCGTTTAGGCAAGAGGAATAGATCAAATCAAAGAAGATCCAGACTTCTAAGCTATCGAACCAAAATTAGAAACAAATCAGGTTTCTATTCTGAAGAGGATACTTGATCAGCCAGTTTCCTATTTCTCCTGTGACAACTTAAAGGCAAAAATGGAAAATAGAAGGTAGAGTTGGAGTCATATTAGGATAATGATCCAATCCTATCAAGACTAATTTGCAAGACTATAAATTCAAGGCTTTGGAAGTTCTCATTGCGGATTTCAAGAGTAGAGCTTGAAGAAGAACAATCGAAGTTCGGACGTGCTGAAGGAGTGTGGAGTACAGATACTTAGTCGAGGTATTGCATGTTAAAAGTCTTTCACCTTGTGTGAAAGATGGTGTTCTTTATTTTCTTCATCCTATATTGAAGCAATGTGAGTATAGGTGTGCAATGCTTTTGATAGGGGAATTAAGGGAGTTCATTCTGAATTTCACTATGCATGATTAAGTTTCAAGAAAGGTCTTGGGTAGAGAGGGAATCCTAGCTAGATAGAGTGGTATGACCTTGAATCATGTGCTGGAAATCTTTGCATCTAGGCATAGACTTGTGGGCATAAGCAATTGTCGAACCACGTAAAAAGATTATGTATGCTTTTGTCTATTTGCATACATCTTATATATGTTTAGCACATACAACATTCCATAGGGGGAGTTTGGATGACCCACACTATAAAGTCTGAACGCTCTCACAGTCCCAACTTCAAGTACCATGTTCGAGAACACACACTTATTTCTATCAAATCTAATAAAGATAAAGACATCATTATATACATAATATAGAAACAAAAATGGTTTTAATGATCACAATAAGTTTTCTTGTCTTAAAAGTTAGATTTTTTATTATTATTATTTTTTGAAAATAAAAGGTTTTGACTATCTCCTTACGTATAAATTTTAGTCAAATTAGATGAATTCATTTTAGAATTCTAATTCTTATCATTTCAAAAGAAAAATAATTTTATTGATTCAAACTATCAATATATTGATAAAAACATAAATATAAATTTGCTAAAAAAACATAAAGGATGAAACAACACCCAAGTTAATAGTATGATAAATCGGCTTAAAGCCTATAAATTTGATAATACTATAGTGAAGTAAGAATCATATAACTCAGGTTAATATATTGTGTCGCTAATCTCATTTGTTATTTATATATGATAAGATATGATTCCTTCTTTGAATCCTGCTTGCAGAATAAAAGCAACGAAGTAATAAAATGATGAAAAGCAAAGAAAACGTTGCAATGAAGACGATACAAAAACCCAATGACAAATGATAAGGCAGCGATGCAAAAACAAAAATTAAACCTAAATCTATGTGAAATAACTGCTTATTCAAGAAATAGATTGATAGAAAGAGACGTAGAAGGCGCTTTTAGGCCAAGAATGACAAAAAATCACCCCTCCTTACAAAATTCAAGTATCAATTATCATTAATTAAAGAAAGATTAGAGAAGATGATTGTTAGGTGTATGACTATGCACTCAAAATCTCATATTTGTTAATAATAGCGAGGATCACGAGTTAATAAGAATGAACAATATCTAATTGGCATGAGCCCTTTTAGATAGAACCCAAAAACAAAATCACGAGAACCTCAGGCTTAAACTATATGTTTTCATAAGTATCTTAAAATGTTCTTTTGTTTTAACATATTAAAATTAAAGTATGAACTAAAAGGTGTTCTCTTCTTCATAATTGTATGGTCTCGTTTGGAATCTAAAAAGTATTAAAGAAAGAAAACATAGAGGACACTAGAGAGAAAAAGTGAAAGAAAAATTTGAAAAAAAATAAAAATCAGGTTTAAATAAGATAAATTAATTATATATGTCTATTCAAATTCATTTTATTAGTTTCCTATATTATATAAGGATTAAAAAATTTAAAAATATGTAAAACATTGATAAATTTTGATTATATTTGATTTTTTTTATATTTTTCAAAGTGAAATTAAATATGAGAAAATCAATTTCTTTAATACTTTATTTCTTCTTTTAATATTTTTCAGGTTCCAAATGGGCTGTGTTTTGCTACAGAGATAGGTGAACAGCAACCCCAGGTAATCCGTTTAAGGCAATTGGGGACTGGAATCATGCTCTACATGGGTCATTGGATCACCTTAAAACCCAAAGCTTTAGCTACGACGTATATGAACTGGTTCAGCCAGGGCGGAGTCTGCGGACTGAAGCTCTTGAGCCCAAAATTATTCATTCGCCCTTACTTTTTTTTCTTTCTTTATTATTATTATTTATTAACATTAATATAAAAAATATATTTAGTAATCTCTAATTTTGTTCTTTTTTTAAACAATCTCTATTTTTTCATTATTCTTTCTTATCTATTAAACAATAAAAATAATAAAGATTAGTTTTAAAATGTTTCAAAAACCAATCTTCAGTTTGATTAGTTGACTTTTCCAGTCCAAGTTCAAGATTGGTCTCTATAGTTTTTCTAGTTCAATCATCAATTCAATTTTCAAAACATGGCTTTGGATTTGCTCTTCAATAATAGATAGTTTCAGTACCCTTGGAGCCAAGAACTTACTCAGGTATTAACTTAGGATCCCATAAAATCAGCTGGAGGTGAGCTAAAGATGGCCTATTATTAAAAAAAAGAACGTTATAAGAAAACAACTTATTTTATCTTTATTTTATTTTTTGTTTCTTTTTCATTTTGCTTTCCCCGTTACCAAACATAGCGTTAAGGGGTTTTTAGTGAAATCGAGAAACGTGCACCTTGCTGGCGTTTTCTGGTCACAAAGAGTACGGCAAACATGTTCGTGTTACGGCCTGGGTTTGAACTGGTGGCAGAGTAGTTATGGGCTTATGGCGCCCCAAGACCAAGAGCTCTCTATTTCTTTCGAATGCTTCGTTTTGCCTTGTCCCCCCCTCTCTCTCTCTCTCTCTCTCTCTCTCTCTGCTCAGTCATCAACTTCAAAACGACGCTGTCTTCTACGGGTAGGTACCCTCTCCTCTCTCTGTTTTTTTTTATTAAGAAAAATCTCTGCCTTCGTGTATGTTTGTTGTTTAAGAGTTTAATGTCACATCTGAATACAAATTACTCAAAAGAAAAATGTAATTCGAAACAATTGAATTCCGTTTTCTAATGATTCTTTGTGCCAAAGTGCGTTTGCGGATTCTCAACTAAGAATTCCTTTTTTTAAATCCGTCGATTGGTTGCCGAGAAAATGCAGGAAAAGGAAACAGAATTAAAATTTTATACCACCTGGATATCCGTGTGACAGTTCAATCTATAGTGATCCTAAAACTCATAGTCAGACCATAGCTAGAGTGGTTATAGTTGGACTGACTCAGTGTTGTTTAATGGGAAAAGAGGATGTTAGCATGAAACCCTAAGGTTAGACTGTGTAGCCTACATTTAGTAAGAGCCATTTGAGAATTAGAATTCCCTTTTTCAAGTTGAAGGATGATCGTGGAAGGGTCATGTTGTGTTAAGGTAAGAAATGGTGAAAAGTATGGAGGCTTGGGGCTAGGACAATTCAAGGTCCTTAGTCAAGCTCTGTTAGGTAAATGATAGTGGGGATTTAAAATTCCCTCGAATGGGAGAGGATATGGAGGAAAGTTATTCTTGGGAAGTTTTGGGGAAGTAGAGGGGAGTTGGACTACTAAAGAGGTAGTAAGAGACTCTTATGGGGTGAGCCTTTGGAAAGACATAAAAAGCCCATATATAATTAAAGGATGGTCAAGATGTAGATACCTTAGATGACTCATACAACCAATGTAATTTACTTCTACGGAGAAAGGGTTCTGTACTATGGAGTTTAAGGGTTTCTAAAGCCGTAAGCATGACTATGTGCTAAACTTATTGATGAAACTGAGCTAGAAGAAAGCATATTAGAATACAAGCAAACTGGTTCCTTTAGTTCTGTCACTCATTCTACTAAATTTGTAGCAAGTGAAACTGAGAGAAGAAACTAATCTGCTAAAGGGCCATTCTAGTCTGAATCGCAAATGGTAAAACAGAAAACTTTATTCGAGAAATCTGTTTCTCTTCTTGAGGAGTGAAGGAAATTGTTTCATTTATTAATTTTCTTGTGGAAAAATGGCACTGAGTAATATTTCAAGTTATGGATTGGCATTTGTGAAGTCATGTCATGATATTGCATGGAAGCCCTGTGGCATTAGTAAGTTGCTGCCAAAGCAATAACTAGACCCTCATTAATTTGTCAGCCAAGAAGTTGATTTCTGGTCAAACATCTAATAGATGAGTCAGTTATAGGAAAAATCAAACGCAAGAGATTTTATAGACAAATAATGAATCAGTTAAGAGTACATTCCTGAGAATTTCATTTTCCCCATTGACTCTTATGATCCTTCACAACCAAAATTTTTTCTCAGCAATACATTTATCCAAATAATGCAGAAACATCAAATTTCAAACAATAGACTCTACATAGAGGGATATTCAAGTTAAAAGCACCTTCAAATGACACTGAAATCAGGAACCGAAAACTAACAATTCTTTTGGCAACTGCTATCTAAAAAGTCCCAACTGTCTTCTGCTGAACATTGGATTGCTTGTTTATTTTATTGTTACACATTTCTGCCCAAGCACAAATGCCCGCCATAGTGGTTGAAAGGGATAAACGGTTAATTTCTGTCTCCCTGCAGCTGCAGTCACAAAAAAAAAAAAAAAAAAAAAGTAATGATACAGTATGATGACATTCACAAGTAACAGTAGCTATGCCATTTTTTCCCTACATGTGACTATCTGTGTTTCACATATTACTCATTATGAAATTGGGTTAAATTAAATAATACTCACATCATATGCATAGAGGGATCTGCAGTAGTTGGTATTAGTGAGCACTGTACTGGTAGATCCACACTCACTGTCTTTAAGGGAAACTGTTGACCTGTCAAGTTTGATCGACCAAGGATGTTGGTATCCTTGATTAGTGGACCCTATATGTGAAGATGACCGCTGCATTCGCATAGCCCTTGGGATGTTTCTTCCTTCCATTGATGCTCTCCGTCGGCTTGGTTGCCTCTCGAAGGATTCTGGCCGTTGCTTGGGTGCACTATGTGATCGCACTTTGGCTTTTGAAGATTCTGTGTTAGCCATGTAATTGGGAAAGAATGGGTTATCATAAGACAAAGATTCTGCACAATCTGTCTGAGGGAAAGCAAAAGGAGCTGTTGGGCAATCAAATTTAGACACAGCAGAGTAGCACTGGGGGCTGCTTTGTGTTGTGGTGAAGCAATAGTCCTCAAAATGCCCACTGCAGGCTCTTGGACTCATGTCAGTCATAGCTGATGGGGCAGGTGAGATCTGTTGATTGTCTTGCTTTCGGTATGCATAATTTGTAGCATTGTGTGTGGAGAACCTGGGCTCTGTGCGTTCAGTTCGTGCATGATTTGAATAGCTATTCCTACTTTTTGAACTTCCCTTTGACTCCCCTTGGTCCATCTCCACTATCTTAATGTTCTCCTCCATGACTCTATCTTTATCCTATATCCAAAAAATCATATTACAGTTTAATGGTTTCAGAATTTGAAATACCTGTTTCACATCAGTCAAGCAGGTTCTCTGCCGTCTTATTACTTAGAGTTCATATTTCCTTTTTTTTTCTTAATATCAGATAAAAGAGACAAAAATTTGAGAAGAAAGGAAGACATTTATTAACATTAAAAGAATAATAAATAAATAAAAAGTACATGGGCACCTATTAATTCCTCTTATAATTTAAGCGATATTTCTAAAACATTTGGTTTGGGGCAGTTCTGATTGCCATTTTCTCATCGTTGAATAACAAATTTTGTCTAACAAATTTGTAATTGAATTTATTGTTAAAAAATCCAAGAAGGATAGATAGAGTAAAAGTCAAAATAGAATGCAACAGTGTATCTCATTTTATTTCTATAGCACAAATTGAGCAACTTAGTTGGATATTAAAGAGGATTATGAATTATGAAATGGAAATTTCTGATGGAAGTAGAATGGATGAAACTCACATGATATGTGTTCCAGAACTGATTCTCCTGTGTGGATTTTCTTTGAGTCAATTGCCTCTGGTTAACCGGCTTTGTTTCTTCAGTCATCCGGATCCTCTGAGCTCGAGCTCTAGCCTGAACTGTCACCAGTGCCTGCATACACCGGAGAGTAGCAGTGGCCTGTTTTCTCACCAGGTGACCCCTTACCAGTGCCTGCAACTTCACTAATCCTTTTAATGCACACAGTGCTTTTCTTGCCTGTAACAACAACACACCCAATGAAATTTACCACCATTAGATTGATAAAAATTATAATCCCTGTTTCATTAGGGTCTGAAAGTTTGTATCTTCTGAGGGAAATTCTGAAACAAAGATATTAGCCACTGAAGCATAAATATATTTTTCCAGAGTTTCCTACCAAATGAGCACGAAAAGCAGCTTGAATCTTAACAGCAGCAGCCTCCTCAATTGGTCCTACTCTCCCGGTGGCAACAGCTGTTAGTCTAATTACTGCAGCAGCAGCCTGTGCAGCTGCTGCCGCTGTGGCCGCGGCCACTGCCATGGCATGCTTTTTTTGCTCATTATCAGAATCCAATGTTGGCTGTGCTGCCGGCAGTGAAGTGGCAATTGTGTCTACAGAGATCGAGTCCTTGTGCCCTGCTGATGTTGCCGATGATCTGCGAAAACTCCATCGCCGTTTTTCTTTGGGAGTTGTTGGTGGGATCAGAATGGGGGTGGTCGGATTTTCAATGGCAATTGGGTAAAGCTTTTCCTTATCTTTCTCTCTGTCTCTCTCCTTGTCTTTCTTCCCTGCCAAGAGGTTTCTAATCCATTTGCCTGTCTTCCCCATCTCTCTCAAAACCTTCTAAGCTGCCAATCTAAAACAGAGAAGAACATTGACAAAGAAACAAAAGATATCCAGATCTCCCCCTCTATATATTTGATTGGTAGTTGTCGACACTATTATGGCCTTGCTTGATCGCTCTCTTTTACAGTCTCTATCAAACTGTGCTGTTTCCTGCTGAGTTAGTCATAACTACCATTTTCAGAATGCGATCTAGTCATTTTCCTTTTGTTTATTGGGTGAAACTTGCAGGAGCAAGAACAGAAGCACATAGGAAACTCCCTCTTGATAAGCCACTTGCTGACCTCCTGGAAGATTATTGGAAGGATTTCTATTCCTATTCCTTGTCCTCCATGAAACTTCCTCATCTACCCCATTTGTCCCTCCAGGTAACCTTCACTCTCATGTACTGATCAAGGGCATTTTAATAATCATGTGGTGTTGGTTAATGTGGGAGAGATAGATGATGATGAGAGACCCATGTGAAAACATGTAGAATCCGTGTAAAACACTCGGTGTCAGGTTTGGGAAGGCTGTCCAGATATGGGGGTACCTTTTTGATGTTATGGGTCTAGAAATTGGGGGGTACCCCTTCCGGGGCAGGTTGTGTGGTCCACTTAGAAGGGCTCGACCTGGTATGATCTTAGGGTTGGTGCACGTGGTTGTCCTATCCCAGCTGTAGAATTCTTCGGTCTTTACTGGCTTTAGCCATTCCTTCAAGATCCCAAGGGGAAGTCACCTCGATACTAAGACTGGAAAGGAAGTCATCTTATTATAAACCCATATCCAAATTGAAAAGGCCCCATTAGCTTCTATACCTCTCTGTAGTATCGAGGTATAGAAGGCCCCATATCCAAATTGAAAAGGCCCCATTTGCTTCTATACCTCTCTGTAGATGAGACAGAGGTCTGTGATGCAGAGAATAAGTGCAGTTGGTGAAGAGACAGGCTAGTTAATGTGAATTAATGCCAAGCTCTTTTTCAGAATGAATTTCTATCTTTGCAGGACCCATCCTGGAAAATTCTAAACCACTAAAAGCCTTTTTTCCTCAACTTTAAGACCATAATAATTTATACATCAATCCCTAGTGACAATCAGAAAAGTAAGGTTGAGATTTATACCTAGTTATTCTTCTCCACAATTATTTTCTTCTTGATTTGCGTGTCAATAGGGTGGCTTGGCAAAGTAGGATTTGTTTTCCCAAATCATAACAAGCCAAACTGTTTTCCACGAGGAAAACCTTATGTTGAATTACATTTTTTCCATTTGAAATAATTGTGATGAGAATTGGTAGAAAGCCAGTTAAACTGGCTGATTTTTCGGCTTTGCAAAAGACTGATTAGGTAAGGATTAACATAGACTGCTTTTTCCATATATATCTTCTCTAGAAAGAGGTGACTTACATGTTTTTTTTTTTTTTGATCGATATAGAAAGAGGTGACTTATATCTTCAAAATCTATTGAATTGAATAATTAATTACTTGTTACTTACCATTCCATGCCTCTTTTCTCAATTACTTGTTAGGATTCTGTCATATCATTCTATACATTATTGATGACAATCCATGCCAAAAGAAAAAGTTAAAAGTAAAAAAAAAGTAAATACCCTTTGTGTTGTGGTGGTGTACAATGACTCTCTAATGATTAGATGGGTAAAAAAATTAGATGAGAAGTAGTATGTGCTATAATTGGAGGATTGAAATGAATACTTTGAATTTTATGTGTTTATTATTTGCATTATGACCAAGAACGCTGTATTATTGAATCTTTGGTAGCCATACTTTAGGACAAGCTATAAAAATAATGATTTGATTATGTTAGGACCTACCCTAACCACTGGATATGTATAATTGCTTCAGTGTGATAGACTATTTGTGTTTTAGTTACCAGTACTTAGTTGGCAATCACGTGGTATGTTTAAGTGCTCCCCTTTGACTCTGTTTGGATTAGGGAGACACTCTAGTGTTGGAATTTGTTCCTTATCTTCCTTCCATTAATCCTTAATCACCCAACCCTCTCCTCCTTATCCTTTAACTGACGGGTTAGACAATAAAATGTTAATCGTTGGCTTCTTATTTTTTTAAAACTTTTAAGCACAGTTTTAAAATACAAAAATATTTGCTTTAATATTTTCTGAAAATCGCTCTTATTCTCAGAAATTTAATGCTTTGCTTTTCAAAAAAAAAAAAAAAAAAAGGAAACCAGACGTATTTTTTATGTTTTTGTTGTTCTTATCTTTTGAAAAGAAAACAATTTTAAAAAATTGTAACAAAACAGACCTAAGTCTGTGGTCCCTTCTTGGGGGTTGATTGGATTCTTATTCAAGCCCCTTGGCTGGGACCAGCCCATCTTTATATCTTGAATGTGAATCATGCGGATGGTAGTAGCGCACGTCCTTTGAAAAACATTCTGATATTGAGACAAAATAAGATAATTATGGAACAATGAAAGTGGATGATTAATGTATGTGTGATTAAATGCTGAGATTCATAAATCAGAGAGTAGGAAACAAAAAGATGTGGTAGTGAAGGGAATCCTCTTAATAATTAAAGGGAGAAGGTGGATACCACATGGAGTCGAGGTGTGCGTATACATGCATGTATGTGTGATTAAATGCTGAGATTCAGAAATCAGAGAGTAGGAAACAAAAAGATGTGGTAGTGAAGGGAATCCTCTTAGTAATTAAAGGGAGAAGGTGGATACCACATGGAGTCGAGGTGTGCGTATACATGCATGCATGTGCAGATTCTTTGATTAGACGTGGATTCTTTCATCTTCTTTTGGCTGCATCTCAAGTCACATGCTAATGCTCGCTAATTTTGATTATAATCTAGCCCCTTCTTTTTTATTGATTTGATCGGTTTTATATCAAGCTCTTAAGCTCGATCACCCTATCATAATAAATGTAATAAAGTTAATAATTAATAATCATTCGCGATCTGGGTGTTACCACTCGGTTCAAGACCTATGCTAACCTTAATCGGACATCGGTTTAAATCCTCTGGTGATTATTAAAGCGCTTATCCAACTCGTTAACTTTGTAACCTCGCAATATTGGGCTTTTAAGTTCATGCGCAAAGTCATGTTCGATCCTGATGTTATAAAAATAAAATAAAATAATCATCAGGGAAGTAAGCATCCACAAAATGTGTGTTTGACCCTGGCCGGGGAGCACAAAAGAATATGATTCCATTCAGAGCACAAAAGAATATGATTCCATTCATTTGTAGAGAAAAAAAAAATAGAATTGATATAGTTGATTTATCCTTGAAGTGGAATCTAACCAACGTATTAGCATTGGAAAAAAAATCAAATCAAGTTTAATTTAGGTCGATTTGGTTTGGTTAGATGATTGACTAATCTACTTGGAGTCAAGGAAATTACAAACCCAATCAATATAATTAGCTTTGGTTTGGTTTGGATTTGGCCCTTGGAAGAACATGGAGAAATGGAGTTGGAGTTGAGGGTGTTGACAAGGAAATGGGAGCAGAACAATGCGCTATTCTGACAGTCCCACAGCCCTCAACCACAGGTTTTTTTTTGGCCTTTTATTTAGTGGGCGGGTGGAAGGAGTTAGTACTAGCAAAACTAGGAGTCTGTTTTTATTCGGAAAATAGAAATATTGTATTTTTCCGAAGAGGTAGCATGGCCCATGAGCAATGACTATGATTTCGGATCATGTCGGTATGATAATATCTTTTACTGTGAAATTCAGCAAAGTACCTTTCAAAATTTATTCACAAAACATTACCCCCAACGCCATTAAACAACACAAGTTTTACTGAAAAGGAGTCTCCGATTGTAACGGCCGACATTCTTTGTGCTTATTTTGACGCTTATGTTCCAAATTGCCTCCCCTGCAACAATTACATATTATTTACTACTACCTTTAAAACAAAAATTGTATACCAAAGATGTCTCATAACTTTAAATATAGCTGTTAAGTTACTCCTATTTGATAAGTGTGATTAAGTATTATTAATTTGGAAATACACGGATTTCACAAAAAAAAATAAAAATAAAAATCCACGGGTATTTAAAAGTAGTGTTCAATTGTTTTCAAAAATGAATTTTCATTGGCGAATTAAGAGGTCTGTAGGTGTATAATAAAAATAAAATAAAATATTCTTTATATTTTTAATTATTTCTTGTAGTTCCTTAAAAAATAATAATATTGTTCTTTTTATTTATGTTTTCAAAATAGAGAGGCTGTGCCAGGCCATAAGCCTATTATCAGGGTATGTGGTTCAGGAATGAGGTCCCAAATCCAATGTTCCCTTCATGTTCAATCTAAACCTATGTGCCATCTCAATCAAATAAACCTGTCAATAGAAAGTTTGCCTATCTATAGGAATACGGCCTCAAAACATCCTTGTCGCTAGTTGCTACTGAACCATCACGATCGAACCCAGTAATGGTAAGCTTTTCATTTGTCGCAAAACCCACCCTGTATAGGGATATTAGTGAATGACTGAACGCCTTTTTTTTTTATCTTTTTTTTTACTGAACGCTTGACAACTCACTTTCACCTTAAATAGAAGAAAAGGGATTTACGTGGAGTAAACGGGTAACAGATATTTCAGAGTGTGTGGGTAAGGGATTGGAATACACGCTTGCAACTACCCGAATTTAAGTAGAAGATGATATGTTCATTAAAGCCGAGGAGGCGACTTGAGAAAAGAGTGGCTGTGGAGGTGCGCGGTCTTCCCGTGTCACAATATTAATTCTTAGTTCCACAGTTGCGTTGCAGTTGGATTGGTCCGTTGAATTCAATCACGTTTTATGTTAACATGTGAAGCGTTGGTCTCGTAAATATTTGTAGGAAAATGTTTCGTGACATTATTTCTAAAAATATAAAGTTTTTAATGATGTTTTAAAGTTTAGAAGAATGACATAAATATATCTATTATCCATTTTCTTTTCCTGTATCTCGTCCAGTTACCTTAAAATTAATATTACGATATTTTTTTTATATAAGCCGACGCTGCATAAGAACACTCTTATTTATATAAGGAAAGTTTATAATATTATATAAGTTATAGGTATTGCTATACGACACCATTGGTGTAAAAATAAAGTCATCATAATTTTATAAGAGTAAAGATTTTTTGATCGGATTAGAAGAGAAGAAAAAAAATGGGTAATAGATATTTATGTCATTTAATTTTTACATTTTTCGAGTTTACCCCTTGAAAAACATAAAACATATTGCTGAAAATGCTCCAGATTGATGCCACTTCTGCCTACATGTTTGTGCTCAAGAATAGTGGAATTGACTTTATAAAGGCATTCAAATATGAGGTTTCAACTTAAAAAATTATTTGTGAAGCAAACGACGAGCTTCGAACTTAAGACCGTTGCTAATACGAAAAACCTAAAGGCCACTCAGCTGAGCTTCAATATTTGTAATTTTGTAACAAATTTTTTTACATATCCTATTTTAAATATAATATATTATAAATATAACAAATATATATAATATTATTTTCATTTTCAATATATTTTTATATTTAAATATTATACATGTTTTTTAAAATATAAATTATACATTTATGATGTCATCGGTTCAATTACGATTCGACCATCGGCTAACTAGTGAATCAATAATTTTTTTGATTCAATCATCGATCCAATTTTTAAAATATTAATGTTTTCTATCTATATATTACTAGTTTTATATTTTCAAAAAAAGTAATAAGAAATACTCACTGCGGTTGGTATCTCATGAATAGAGAGCAATGATGAGCTAAGTTAGTGACACAATTGCCCATCGGACCTTTGGGGTGACATTTTGCTTCTTGATGTTGGGGCCCTTGTTTGTCAGCACCAATCCTCTTTCCTACAATGGGTATCTAAAAAACAAGAACCCTACACATGACATAACTTTTAACGGTCTACATGAGCAAAGCTAGGCTACAAAATTTCCATCCCCTAGATAAATCTGTTCAAACCTCTACAATGAAGTCACATAGAGATTCATTCTCCATCATGCACACATTTTGGGGGCTGCCAACACTCTTCTTTTGACCGGCTAAGTATAGGTGGCTGCGTCATAAATGCTTCACAACTCTCCAAATGGTCTGATGGAGTTAGGTGATAGATGGTGAAACCATGTTAGGGTTGAGCCACAAAGTTGACTAGGAAATTTTTACTCAAAGTGACAAAACCAACATCATGACTTGCTGTTAAGCGATGCATTGACCTTCGACCCAGACCCCCAGCCAGGTCCCTTTCGACTGTGAGGCCACGCTACTGGCCCCTCTCGACTGGGGAAATACTAAGGCCGGTCCATCCCAACTAATCCGCAGTTCCTAACTTGTGCCCCGTATCCGTATCGCGCGACCCCTTCCCTACCCGACTAGCTGGGCGGATCCGAACCAGCCCGGTGACGCCATTAAAATCACTCAATCACTCAAAATCATATCTCATAAGCTGACATAAAATTTGGGCAAGCCCATAAACATTTAACAAAATACATTTAACTTTAACAAATACATTTACAATGAAGACATTCAGTTTTCAAATGTATTTACAAAAATGTATGTTCGTGAGTTCAAATTGTTTTTACAAAATATCAATATCCAAAAGAAAACATGGAACGATCGTAATACGTCGGAAAGATACCCGAAATTTCCTTCTTTATGACTCGACGCTTCTCTATCTCGGGTCCGCTCGATCACTATCTATCACTCTAAGAGACTCAAGCAAGACGTGCAGAAACAATGCGCTTGCCATTTTCATGCTTAGTGGTTCATACAACCATTCCTCGCTTTGCTTTAAATCAAATTACGCACTTAACAATTAAAACTTTCAAACCATTACGATGATCAATATAAATACAATACATATACTTGTTTTATATACAATCGCTATGATTCATCGATCATCCCAAAATACACTTTCATATTCAATATTTCTCAATCTCAAATCAATTCAATTATGCTCGTACCCGCTTCACCTCGCATTCAATTCACTCAAAATCACCCGCTTATGTTAATCAATTTAGTTATGCCAATCAACGTTATGTCAATCAATTCAGCTTATGCCCTTTAACGACTTAACTTGCTGCCTTCGATATATTGTGATATCGTGAAGTCACTCCGCACGTCCCGCTCGGGTCACAGTCGCAGATTAAATGCGTTTTATAACACGCACGTCCTACCGGGTCGACCGGGTTATAAACAATCAAATAGGTGAACACTACCGATACTCGCCCCCGCCGGGTCACGACCGGAGTGACACATCAATACAATAGTTCGCAAAGATCAAGTATTCGAATTTATCAGAGTACCAATCTATCCTTAATGCGAAATAAACTTGCTAACACTCATTTATATTGCTCAACCTTTATATAGCAAAATATAGTACAATATGTACGCTTGTATAAATAGTTTATTTTCAATAATCATGCACTTTATATGCAAACATTTCACAATCACTTTTTCTCAAATCAATTAAATCAATCTCAATACGCTGTAACAAACACGCAAAAAACTTGAAACGAGGAATAGGAGCCCAGAGAACAAACCCAAAAATCTTGCACTTTGATTCCAACTCAATCTCAATCCGCTCACTTCCTCCTCGTCAGTCCCTATTCCAAAACCATTAAAGAACAATATTATTCATGTGTACTAGTAGTTTTGGCTAGGATTGATTTTCGGAGTTTAATATGAGTTCCAATTTCAATAGGATATATATATAGATGGATTCTTGACTCAATGGGCTTTCCATAGAGTCAAAGAACACCCGAATCGGAGTTCGGACGAAGGAGTTATGACCTTCCGAAGTCGAGTCATACAATACCAAACTCGAATCGACGAGATGACCTGACTTGGACGAGCTCGATCTATCACCTCGGTCAAACATCTTCTATCCTCCTCAGGCATATGAATGTATTCTTAACTTAATGGGCTTTCCATAGAGTCCAAGAACACCCGAAACGGAGTTTGGACGAAGAAGATATGACCTTCCGAAGTTGGAGGACATGCGTAGTCAACCCGCACGAGCCGACTCCGAATCGACGAGCTGACCCGACCTGACGAGCTTCCCCGATCTAACACCTCGGTCTGACATCTAATATCCCTCCCCAGACATATGAATGTATTCTTGACTAATGGGCTTTCCATAGAGTCCAAGAACACTCCAAATCGGAGTTCAATGAAGGAGATATGACATTCGGTTGGAGTGAAATGAGTCAACCTGCACGATCCGACTAATCGACGAGCTGACTCGACCGACGAGCTCGATCTAACACCTCGGTCTTGACATCTAATATCCTCCTCGTATATCAATGGATTCTGACTCAATGGGCTTTCCATAGAGTTCAAGAACACCCGAAATAAAGTTCAGACGAAGAAGTTATGACCTCAAGTCGATGTCATACGGGCCAAACTCACCCGACCGACTAACTCGACGAGCCGAGTTTCACACAGATCGAGGTCGCTTACCTCTATAGATGAGGTGACCTTCGCCGCATGAGGTCCGCCGAATTTCATCGACCTCTCGCTTGCATGAGGCCCGTTGACCTTCGCTGCTTGAGGTCCGTCGACTCTACCGCATGAGGTCCGGCCGACCCTCCACCGCATGAGGTCTGGGCCGAATCTCCGCCAGAGATGAGGCCCACCGGGACCCCCACTCGCACGACTTCTCTCACAGAGGACTCTATCGTATGACCCTCTCGCCCGCTTGTCCGTTGCTGCAGTAAAAGCACTACAACTCGATCTACGTATAGCCCGACCGGCAAATTCAGAAAATCCTAACATCAAGTTCAGCTGATGTGGCTAAACTTACTAGAAGGACTTACTTCAAATTCCCTTTATTTTGACTCAAAAACTCGTTCTAAAGTCAGGTAGTTGACCGAAACACATGAAATGACCGACGGATCCATTTAGGCTGATCTCGATAAAAGAACCATAACTTGGTCTATAGAGAGTCCGAATTGAGAAATTTAAAGCTAACATCAAGTTCATTGATGTGTACAACTACCAGAAGGACTCACTACCAGATTCTCTTTATTTCTTACCGAAAATCCATCTCTAGGTCCAGCTAATGCTACAATGTAGCGACTTAGGGTGAAAATGACAGTAGGGAGGCTGCCTCTTGGGTTGTCGAAACTCCACGATTTGATCCTACCCTTGGAGCTCTTATCACGAGGAAGGACTTTCCCTCTTGCCCTTTGGGACCTATGGTCACCAGAAATCTAAAGAGTGAGAGCTTCTCATACAAAATATCTCCTTTCTAATTCCTTTTCTTATGGATCACCAGCAATCGTACTTTAAAAAATGGGAAACTTCCTCCTCTCTTTCCCTCACATGCCACATGCAGTTTCCTTGATGTGTTTCTTTATTTCTTTTTTTTTGTATTAAGTTCCCTCTATTTCTACATTCTTCATTTAATTCTCTATTATTTTCCCACTTTACTCATTTATTTCTCTTAAATTCAAGCGTAGACATATAAACTTACTTACAATTGACCATAGGTCCCATTTTACCGTTTCCATATTTTCTCTTTTTCACTTGGGTTTATTTTAAAGTTCAATAATCCATTTAATCGATATTCATCCTAAAATTAGGAAAAATAAAGTTGGCGAATTATACCAGGAATATATAATAAATTTTATTATAAAATTCCGAGGGTATTTTAGGGCGTTCTGCAGGGAATACCCTCATAACGAAAAGGAGTTTGTTAGCCGCACTCATGGATGCCATTTTCCGAAGAGGCTTTATCTAATAAGGGTTGATGAATAGGCTCCCCAGGAGGAAGAATGCACCATCCCATGCCTTGCCATGAATTCAAGATGGACAAACCCTTCGGGGTCCTGCATTATGGAAATACGCCCTTTCTCTCCTCTCTTAGTCTAAAGGAATAATTAGTCTCTCCCAACGAGATATGCTTACGTTCTCATTTCTTAGATAAAGGAAGAATTGAGATGTCACTCAGTGAGATATGCGCTACCTTCTCCCTTCAGATTTGGAAGGAAATCATCACCTGCGAAGAGTGGATCCCCTTCCTCCTTGATAAAGGAAGCCACGACATGTGGAATGGGGTATGAGCGAAGATTAAAACTCGATCTTTGAAGAAGGCGTGGGGATCTAGCGAGCATCGGAGAGGTGTGAAGGGAGACCACTCCCCTCGCTTTCTTAGTTTTTACGTTGCGAGTTGGCATAGATCAGTGATGGATATTCCCGGCGGTCCCGGTGACTCGAGAAGAATTAGGAGACGCTACAATTGGCGCGATACGTACTGAGAAGCGCCTGCGAATCGAGCGATATGAGAACCCAGGTTCCACTCGCTCCCCAGTGATCTCCCGTTACACGAGGTTTGGTAGTTCCCGCTCATCCCACCGGTATGTGATACATCACCATGTCTAACCAATGAATCGACTTGTGAGCCGTTTCTCAGTTGGCTTGAAATGGGGCTAGCGGAAGAGCGGGGTACAGACGGATGGCGGAATTAAAGTGAACATGCAAACCGTTTCTATGAGAGAACAAGCGCTTATGGGCTGCTTGGGGACCAGCGAAATTCGAAAACCCATAAAATGGCCTTGACTACACAGCGGGCGGGATGGGGGCGAGGGGGCCCGCCACGACCACGGTGGTGTCCGGATGTGGGCTCTCCTCAGAACTGACTCAGCTTCCCAGTCGTTCACCACCTCGAGACAATCACGGCGAATCTAGGAAGAGACCTCCTCGCTTGATCCAGTAGAACATTTATTAGTGTACGCCTTATGATCGAATCTGAAGGAGGCCAATGTGAGATAGGCCTCGTTCGGGTCTTCGAGGAATATATATTTGCACAGTTTGGGGCATGACCCCTAGTTTCACTTCAGGTAATGCATTCGGGCACTTTCCGCCTTGCATGCAACATTTTATCCAATAGGGCGAGTATGACATCTGTCTTCCCCCTTGGGCTGGGCATGTTTTGAATTTATGAGCCTCTCGGTTTGTCATCCCACCATTTCTTTATGTCTGACTCCTACGTCCGTATGATCATATGTTGCACTTTAACCGGGCAATGATCAGCAATGCCGAGAACTGGTCGACTCACAGTGCAGTATTCCCTGCTAACTGAGGTCCCACAGCTTGGTTCCATAAACTTCAGAGGGTCTCAGGCTCGGTGGGCGAATTATAGGTTGCATTTGTCACTTTGTTGTGCTCGGGTTCGGCGGGGAAGGGTATCAGCCGCTCAATCCATCTTGAGCGGGATGACTAGTCCATCAGGGACCTCACTGAAGGTCGGACAAGGCTGTTGACAAATTGATACCTATAGTATGGATCACGAGTCTTGAGCAGAAGGAGCTTTGGGCCGACTACTCCTTTCTTCCAGTACCTTTCCCTCGACCCACGCCTCGCCGGAAGAATTGTATGGCGAGCGGAGACAAATGCTCACTACGGAGGGATAATATTCGAGCTGCCTGCAAGAAAAGCCTTGATAATGATAGCGTAGAGCGGCAAACCAGCTTCCTACAAAAGAGTCAACACGGAGCGGGGAAGGAAGTCGGGCGAGGCTAAGGGTGTAGCGCCCCGGCCCAGGTTGACTACGTCGGCCGCGGAATCTTTCGTGAATGTCGGGTGACTGACATTTCATGAATCGGGCGAGTCTCGGCCTTTATATGGGGCTACGAAATACAAAACGTATATAACATCCCGATCAGCATCGATGACCACCTGAGTCTCATTAGGTAAAAATGACCTCTTGAAATTTCTTGCATTTATACTCTGACATATATCCCAACTATCAACATAATCCATTACATCTTAGATAAAAAAAAAAGCGTTCATATGGCCATGCTTGATACTCATAAAACATCCAAACTATATATCATAGTTACAAGTTAATGATCTACTCTTATACAACACATATATTAAAATTAAAAAAACATTAATACATGCAAGCCCAGTGACCGCATTAGACTTTCTTACAACGACATATGATGAATCGTCTCGCCATGTGGCCTCATATTTTGTAAAATAGTATCACCGATAGGGTGAGCTAATCTTCCAGTAGTGGAATCACCCTAAGTGGGCTACTCTCACCTATAAGTGCATATGCGATGCTCCAAAGGAAATAAACACCGTTCAAGCGAATGCGTGATCATACTTGAATCACTATTGATCGTCGTATCCCGAGTCCTCCACGACTCCCTACATTTGCTAAATACATATGAGACCTTAGTTTTATTTGTTTGTGTGGACAGCCCTAGATGTATATCAATTAAGTAGTCTCGGAGCCAGTTGATATTGTGTATGGACTACTCTCAGGTGTATGCTCCATTCAGTTGGGTAGTCTCAGGCCCGATTGATGTTATGTTTGGACTACCTCGGAGTATTTATTATTTTTTTAGACAGCAGCCCTCCGAACCATTCTCTCGAGAATTACTTCATCACGTTCAACCTATAGTCCTAGAATTTGCTTGTGCATCACTCCATGATGTAATTCCATTTACAATTTAATAATACAGTACAAATATATAATCATGCATATATTCAAATAATTTAAATCACCTGAAACATGTCATGTAATTTCACCATAAAATTACATCAAAATTAGCTCACGTGGGCTAATGATCAAACCTGAACAACTCGATTTGAATTACTCAACCAAACACATTATTTCACCAAAATTGTTGCTTGAACACTATTCTAAGAATGATGAAACCCTCGATTACTATTCTCGGTAAATCACCCGATCATCGGTTTTACTTAGTGAACTTGGGTTTCACGGTCGTTTTCGACCTTATACAAACTGACACACTTAATTTATATAGCGTAAAGTATACAATTAACCACCCAACAGCCCCTGACAGCCACGGACACCAAATTTGGGTTCTAGAATTCAAAACAATTCGGTCCCGTGTTTTGGGGTGCCGTCCAAACTGATAGATTAAGCTGCCTCAACAAGCTTGTCGTATAACAACCACAAAGTGTAAAACTCAAGTAGGATAGGATAAATCCCCTACCTCTCGAAGTTTGACGAAACTCCCTAAAACCGGAGTCTACGTGTAGGCCTCTGCATTAGACCGTTTTCTGTGTCGAAGAGTCAGCGGTTGGATTTCTTGAAGAAACTAGAGTGAAGTGGCTAAAATAAATCAAAAATCTATACTCTGTCGACCCTCCTACAATTACGCCCGTTTTTGGTCACTTTAATTTAGGAAGGCATTACTATTCCCTATTTTGTCTTTTCTTCATTTAAAACAAATTTCAAAGTAGCCATTGTCCCTTCTTTTCTAGTTTTGACATTACGGCACTATCTCGGCCGTCCATTTTCCTTCGTTTCTCTGTTTCAGCACCACTTATGGCACATGATAATGATATATGTGACTTTTGTCACCTTCGAATGTGTTTTCTGACACGAGAAATGTGATGCCTCTCGAAAAATGTACAAATCCGTTGTCTCGAATTGACGAAATTTGACGTGCTAGCTAGATTTGTAAGGCAGTTCTAGCGGTGAAATCGTTCGTCATCGAGATTGAGAGAATAAAATTTGGATTTTAACCAAATTCTGATTTTACAGCAAAATTACGATTTTTTGCCTTTTCCCGAGAGGGTGAATTCTCGGGTGCCCCTGGCGTCCTAAGAGCAGTCAGAAAGAAAAGTCCTCGATTCACCCCTTAGCATCTCAGACGTAGGCTGCTTTCCCTCGTGGGGATCGCCCAGGGTTTAAGTGGCCTCGCCATGCGGCGAACCAGGACCAGCGTAGCAGTCAGAGGGTGTGACTCTGCGGGGACCACAACCATGAAAGCAGATCAATGCCAAGGCTTGAGTTCATGATTGAAGATTATCCAGAAGCGTTAGAAAACCATTCGGGACCGGCTTCGCCTGGCCGAAGCGCCTGCTTCGATGGGCCGTTGTCGTTGCCGAGCGTGTGCGTCGGAGCGGACCTACCATCGACTTTATGCGCGGGCGGTCGATCAATGCACCAATCAAGAGGCGGGGCAAAATGCTCCCATGGCTCAGTCGGGGCGAGGAATAAACACCATCTCCCAGGAGAATAGCCATGACCCTTCCCGGTAGGTCGATGGCCTTGTATCACTCCTCCTAATAGATCCAGGCCCGGATCATCACTCCCTATTATGATGCACTTTTACTCACCTTATGTATTAACAATTTGATGTGCATAGGGGTCCTCGTCTCGATCGAGGCAGGCGCGGTCAGTGTACCTCCCGGCGCTACGTAGATGAAAGTCACTTCAGTCATCTTAGCTCGTGGGTAAGTTTTCATGATTCAATGGGTTCTATGATGGGTGATATCGCCCTCTACATCGAAAGCCAAAACATTAACTCAGCAAAGTGTTATTTTAATTAATTTGAAGACTTAGGCACATCTGATCTTATCGTGAGTAGAACACAAGGCTGCATCTACCGTGAAAGAGATTCCCTCGACTACCACCCAGACTATCGGCTATCTAGCGCATCCAAGCAAGTTGACTTTCAAGGTAGCCAATTAGTAGCTCGTTAGTGTTATTAATTTGTGAATTCATGGCGAAGATAAAGAGCTTAGATAGCTCGTCGGGTTTAGGCTCCACCCGTCTTCGCAGCAAGGCACGCGTCGAGAACATAGCCAGGAGAGGCGGGGGGAACAGTGGCTATAGACCCCTACGACCCGTAGTGATGGTTGGCGGACCGTCTGGGTGTACCTATGCTAGTTCCACTCTGCCAGGGAAGAAGACCGATTCTGATAGGCGAAGCCAATGGCCAAGCGTATTAACTGGAACCATGCGGGGACATGACGGGGGGTAAACCAGTGACGCCTCCAGCAAGTTGAACGTCCTCCCATCTGCTCGACCCATTCGGTGAAGTCTGGTAGCTTCCACAGGACCTTCTGGATCATCAGGCCAGTAGACAATCTTGCTTTTAAAGTGGGTTTTTCGGAGAGTAAATGCTCGGGTGGCTTATAATGTGTGGTAGTAATTCTTCTTTAAAAGGAGGCAAGTAGGCGGGTGTGTGTTGACTACAAGGATCTGCGGCGATGTCCTAAGGATAGCTTCCCTCGCCTGCGGTGGTCGGATTATTGTGGCCTTGTCAGTAGGGCATGACATCTTGTCATTCTTAGATGCATTCTCATTGGCCTGGTCCCAGTAATACACTGACGGGAGAAAACATCTTTCATCACCCTGGGCTCTTATTAGCGTGTGCCCTTGAGTTAAGAATGTAAGACCACCTATCGTGATTGGTAACCAAGATATTTTGATAGTACTCGGGAAAACTATGGAAGTATATAGATGATATGTTGATAAAGTCGAGCGCGATCCGCTAACCATTTCGAAAACGAACATTGTATCCACCGGAACCTATGGTATGAAGGCTGAACCACACGCAAAGTGTGCATTGGGGTCATCGAGACTATTCAGACTTCATGATATCTACGAAGAAGGGGATAGAGGCCAACCCCTTCCCGACTTAAAACCATTCTGATCTCATTTGGCCTTCCCCAGGAAATCACAACAATTGATAGGTGATTATTTGCCTTGGGACCCGGTTATTTCGGTTCACCGGTAGCTTAAAAGCCCCTTTTTCGCCACCCTAAGAGGAGCTAATCAGGCCGGATGGAATGAAGAGTCGAGCCTTTACTCAAATCAGCGATTACTTAGTAGTCCCCCAGTCGTAAGTCGACAGAAGAAACTCTGTTAAAATCACCTCAAGTCTCGAGATATAAGCGGTAAGTCTTATGATGTTCAAAGAATGAGAGGCAGGGGAAGCAAAGACCTGTGTTCTTTGTCAGTAACTCTTTAGCCGATGTAGAAACTGATAAGCCATCTTAGGCGGGGAAGCCACCCAGCTCTCGGATGCGACGAAAAACTTAGCCCTTACTTCCAGTGCACCAGTTTAGCCGTGATAGCGGCCTCCCTGCCTTGAGCCTTTAGCCATAAAGCTGAGCCGCCGGGAAGAATGAAACAGTGGAGACTAAGTGAGTACGGTATCCAATACAAGTCGAGGCTTTGAAAAAAAGGGCAGGTGCTAGTTGATTTCATAGCGGAACTCCTCGAGTCAGGCTTGTGCAGATAATTTGGTTAATTGGACTCTGATATTGATGGGGGTGAACAATCGAGCTAGTGTCAATTTCATGATTATGGAGGAATCCGTCGGGGATAAGATGAAGCGGGCAATCTGGCTAGGTTCGATTACCTTCTGTGACGAGTTGGAGTCACTGCGAGGCCATCCTAGTCGGGCTTGAATTGGCGGTCGCCTTGTCTCTGGAATGGACTCTTGATTCGGGGTGACTCGATTGGTGGTGGACAAGTTAACGAAAATTCGAGTCGAGACCCCGGTAGTGAAATACGTCTCTTGGGTAAAACAACGCTTGAACAACTTTCAGGTTTGGAAACTGGAGCACGTCCCCAGGGACTCTAATGAAAAGGCATACGCATTGGCCTCGTGGTAAACCTCTACCAATCATTGTTAAACCGTATTTCTGCTATTTACTATCAATGTGGGATCATTGATTGCATCCCCCTTGGAGTAAACAGTAGACAAGGACCCCTGTCTGGATGGACCCCATCACGTTGTATCTAAGCACGGGACAACTCCAGCGAAGAGGAGCCAAAGGCCAGCGGCTTCTGATTCAGGCGTGATTTTCCACGATCAATGGGCAGCCCCATTTTATAAGCGATCCTTAAATTGAATTAAGTATCTAAAGTGGTGACACCGAAACAAAAAGCCCGATGCGTGTTAGCTAAGATGCATGAAGGAATATGTGGAAATCACCCCGACGACAGAACTCTGGCCCATTGAGCCCACACTCAAGGTTACTATTGAGGTGGATGAGGCGATCTTTGCCAATTATACCGAGAAAGTGTGATCGTTGCGTGACTTGCCCCGTCCACGAAATCACTGGTCACGAGACCTAATCTCTATCTCTGGCCCTTGGCCCTTTGCTGTCAGGATCGCAGTTGGATCACTACCTCTTTGCTTTAGCGAGTTACTATTGGTGGCCACGGATTATTTCAGTAAGTGGATCGAGGCCGAAGCATTCTCCTCGATTAAAGATCGATGTCACCACTTATCCGAAGAATATTGCGCCGATTCGCATCCCTGCATCAATCAGCCTTCCACAACGAGAATCAATTTGAAAACCGGGTCTATCGAAACTTATGTCAGGAATTGAAGATAAAAAATCTATACTTCACCCCGCACTACCCGCAAAGCAATGGCCTGGCAGAGGCCTCTAACAAAACCTTGTTAACGGCCCTGAAAAAACGATTGGATTTCGCTAAGGGAAAATGGGTGGATGAACTCCCCGGGGTACTTTGGGCTTACAAAAACCACCGGCCAAGAAACCCACCGGCATATCTGCTCACAATCACGCATCGAATGGAAGCTATCATCCCCACTCGAAATCGGGTATGCCTACCATCCGACAAACACCCCTGCTGTGAGTACATAATTAATGATCAGGGAGCTTGACACAGTCGATGAATTATAAGAGTCAGTAGCCATCCGCATAGCATCCTACCAGCACCGATTGGAAAGATCATATAATAAACGGGTCAAGCCTCGAGCATTCTAACCCGGTGACCTGGTGCTAAGAAGAGTATTTGAGAATACGACTGACCCAACAGCAGGAAAGTTCCAGCCCAACCGGGAGGGACCATATCTTATCATACGAGCCGGGGAATTCAAGGCTTACGCCTTAGACAAACTTGATGGGACCCCTGTACCTAGAATGTGGAATGTAACACATCTTAAGAGGTATTATCAATAAAGAATGATTCAATATCAACACACAAATGTTCATTTTTTCTCCTCTTTTGATCAACACTTAAAAGTCTGGATGGCAAGAAATGATTCCCGTCCTACCGGTGAAGATAACTTCTACGCCAACTTAAAGTACGGATGGTCAAGAATGACTTGTCCGACCCTATGAAGATAACTTCTGCACCACAAATTAAAAGTTCGATGGCGCAAAGAAATGACCCGTTCTAAGATGGTGAAGATAACTTCTAGCCGATCAACTTAAAAGTCCGGATGACGCAGTAAAATGACATGTCCGGCCCGATGAAGATAACTTCTAGCCGGTTAACTTAAAAGTCCGAATGGCGCAGTAAAATGACCTATCCGGTCCGGTGAAGATAACTTCTAGCCGGTCAACTTAAAAGTTTGGATGGCGCAGTAAGATGACCTGTCCTGCCCGGCATAGATAACTTATAGCCGGTAAACTCAAAAGTCCGAACGACACAGTAAAATGACCTATCTGGCCCGATATGGATAAATCATAATCGGTCAACACCCAAAGTCCGAATGGCACAGGAAAATGACCGATCTGGTTCGGTACAAATAATATTTGCCTAATCAACCCGGACGGCGCGTAAAGTGCCCCTTTCAGCTTGATTTAGAAATCTATCATCTAATTCGCAGCGGCATCCCGAAAGATATCACTCAACTCTTAGCCTATCGTTCCAGCTTGGGACTGCGAAATAAGATATCCTGTCTGACTAGGGCAATTATAACTCTATGCAACTTGGCCTAAGGCTTCTGAAGAAGCACTCATTTAAAAAAACCACAAGTAAATGTCCAAATACAAAAGCAGAAAAGAGATTGTCATGCAAAATACATTTGATGATTCTTTATGGCCCTAACCCTCAGCAGCCTCACCCGGCCCAACCGGGGGCTCTAGTAGTATGTCAACCTCTCCCTCGGCACCCGGGAGGCCTTTGTCTGCCAAAGCTTCTTCAGCAGTCTCGACGGGCTCGGCAGTGGACAAGGCAAATGAAGAGCCCGGGGGGCATCAAGGATTCACGAAAAACTCCGGGGTCAGAGGAGTAGATGTATCCGGCATCCTAGGAGGGATTTTAGGTTTGCTCCTACGGATATCATGCACAAAGGCACAACAGTCGTAATCGTAGTTAAAAATCACGTCGCTGCTCGCATCAAACTCTGCCTCCAGTGCCGACCTCTCGGCGAAACTCTTCTCCCGAAAAGCCGTGAAGTCATCCTTAGTGGCCCCCAGCTCCATGAATAGAGACAATCGCTCATCCATCAGGCGACCGTTCTCTTCCTCTACTCAAGAGCGCCTCAGCCACTAAGGCTTGTTGAACAAAGCCAGTTCGCACTCGACTTCGCCGGCCGCCTTCCCCGAGGTGGTCGAGCACTTTGACATGTGGGGACGTTTCGACCAACTTGCGCCGGCACTCCCTCGCCGCTCAATCTCCAACCGCCATCACCATGCCGAGCAAAGATCCCTCTCAAGGCCGGCCACCCGACGGCGGCTTCCTTAGCCTCCAGCTCCAAACGCCGGATGGTCAACTGGGCCTTTTTCAAAGAGGCGTCTAAGCTCTCCCGGGTGGAAAGCCCGAACTCAACATATAGTTTGCCACTCAACATCCTCGCCGAGTGATGAATTCACTGCAGGTCGGGAGGGACATGCTGCGAACGATGCATTGATCGATGAAGAGATGGGTTAACAACTAATAGCAACTTCATAGTTTTTTTTATATTTATATATATACGCTTTACTACTTTACTAGCTCTACCGTCTGGACGAAGTTCCGGTTGCGAATTTGCATCCCGTCTTCGACGATTTGATAAATATCCTCCTTTACAGTACCGACGGGAACAACAACCGAATACTCCTCACCCTGTCCTGCTTCCCAGGCTCTCACGGGCAACCGTAGCATCCTCGGGTACAAATCGTCTAGACGATCAGCTGCAGACTCACCCTGAATGAAAGGCTTCTAGCAGTGGAGGATGGACTTAATATCGTCAGCTCCACGCTAATTTCCTCCATCGGACAGCCGGGCGAGGGGGCAGAGCAAGAGCTTAGTGATCGGCCAAAGTGTTAACAACGATTTCGCTTCCTTTATTAGCGAGAGCTTAGTGGCACCGAGGCGGCTTTTAGGCCGTTTTGAAGGATGGACCACTTGTAGTGTAGGAGGAATTGGAGCTTCCTCCCTTGGCTATTCACCCAATGTCCCCTGAGCCCTGGCTGATCTTTAATCCCATTTTGAGAGGCCGGGATCACGATTGCTCAGGACCTCCGAACCCCATCCATAGGGGGACGGATTCCACCCTCTCGGCCCATTCCGGCCTCCCGCCGCCTTCCTCCCGCTATTTCACTTTCCGGGCGGCATAGCGATCTAGCAATCCCATCATCTCTTCCTCCTCTTCTTCTTCCCCCGAGAGAGAGGGTCAGCTGGGCTCAGAATGAACCTAAGGTATAAAATCTTCCACCTAGGCCCCGCGAGCACTCTTCCCCTGGGTGGTCCTCTTCTTTTTGATCGTCAATACTTGGAGGGTAGGATCAATCCTCTTTCTTGGCAATGAGAAGCCCCGCCGGACAAACACTTCCCGCCTCTAGACCTGCACGGGGTAGGCGTAGCCGGAACCCCGCTGCTGGACGCCGAGGGGACGGACGAGGCCCGTAACGCTTGTTCCCGACTCAATGCTTCAGCCTCTGGATCCCCGGGTGATGGCGCACGGCCCGCGAGCAAATCTAGTAGATCAGTGGGACCGGCGTTCTTCGCCCACAATCTTTGAGATGGCAACAACAAGGAATGACGGAGACCTAGGGAGCCGCTCTCACATCAGCAAGGTTCTTCAAAGTCAAGAACTCACAATGGCGCTTCGCTCGTAAAACCCCAATACTACATAAATCTTCTCAAGGATCGCCTTCTCTACCCACTACACCAACCTGCTTCTCCATTTTTTCCCTGCATCAGTAATCCACAATTAGTCGCGCGTAAAATCATATGTATGAATCTAAATTTGGCCCATTGCCTAGTTCCTACACACTGGGAAGGCTATAATTTCGCTAATATAAATGCAGGTCAGAGAGCCCTGTCTCGTCCCAAGGCCCCCTTACTAAGATAACTCCCTTTGCCTCCGTTTTAGGAGAATTGGGGAGCCCATTCAGGAATAGTAGCCTGAATCCAAAGATTAAGAAGGACAACCGAATTTCTCCTTAATATCAGAGAGTAGGCGAAGCAAATCTCAACCAATGAAAGGTCGAGCTGGTATAAGAAGTTCAGAAAATTGCACTCGATGAGAATACAAATTACGTTTGGATGAACAAGGGCCGGCGGTGCCCTGGTAAAGTGCAAAAACTGTTTAACAAGGGAGGGCATTGGAAAACGAAGCCCGACCGCAAGTTGCTCGCGGGTAAAAAACATGGTATTGTGTTCCCCACCTAGAGTGGACTCATCCGGCTCGACCATTAACTTCAAGTCAATGTCCTCGGGGATTTCGCAATAGGATCTCAATTCTTCCACTATTAAGGATCGACGATATGACTAGAGAACGCGTCCTCGCATGCCCGTCTCGCGACATGTCCCAATTGAGTTCTTCCTCACCTCTCGCCATACAAACAAGATCGTGAGAGGGAAGAGAGTGAGTATCAGCCCCAAGTCGTATGAATCGAACAGGTAGAAAGGCAAAACCACTAAACCTGGGCGAAAACCGCCCGGGTCTAACAAGCCCTAGACCTACCCTCACCTCAGACTTTCCCCACTACCAAGAAGGCCGAAGGAGGAAGATTCAATACATTAGTCGCGGAAATAATGATTACTCCAGAAGTGAAAACTGAAAGGCACGCCAAAAGCGTTGTTCGCAACCAACGCAAAAATCAACAAGGTATACACGTGCGCCGAACTCGTTGAGGGGGATGCTAACTCAAGGATGATAGGAAAGGGAAAAGAAAAAAAATATAATAATGACCTCCTATATACCAACCGCTTAGGACCTACGAGCGCATTAAATGCAACTGTAAGACCCGAGAAAATTCCAATTTTCTGAAAAAAGGCAAAACGGTAATTTTGGTCAAAACCTGAAATTTTTTCTAGATCTCGGATGATGAAACGGACTTTACCTTTGGAATTGTCTCGCGAAATCTAGCTACTACATCGACCATCAATTCCTGCGACAATGTAATTTCACGCTTTTCGGCGTGACAGGTGTCGTGCCATAAAACTTAGCTCAAGTGGATACTGACGCGACAAAGTCACCTACTACATGTACCCATGCGACATCGGTTGCAAGATTGTAGAGATGATTTAAAATCATGGCCTGGGATAATGCTGTCAAAAATCCAAGACTCGAGGACACGGATGGTATTAAATGAAAGTTTAATGAGATAAGACAAATTAGAAATAAATATTATTTTCTTCATTTTGAGGGAAATCGAAGTAGGCCGAAGAGATGCAAGAGCAAATGCCATTTTCTAGAAAGAAATACAGGCCTTCTCTCAGACTCCACCATCTCGACCGTTGGTTTTCGACGGAGCAAGAAGCAAAGTCGTTCTACGCGGCGAGGGCTACGCGTGGACATCGACTTGGTGGAGTTCCGACAACTTCAAGATGTAGCATCTTTCCTACTTATACATATTTTCTACTTAAGAGCCATGTAAATGGTTATGAATGTTCGAGGCTTGTTTTTAGCCGCACTGCCCCAAAGTTTTGAACTGAGCGAGAAAATTCATTTGTGTGAAAGGAATAAGGCACCCGAGGGTTTCAACGGCTTATGTGAATAGTGATGTGAATATTTTGGGTGATTTTTTATGATGTTGAGTGATTCAAAATGAATTGTTTTCAGGTTCGTTAATTAGGCCCATGTGAGCTAATTCTTAAAGGTTATCATGAATAATAACATGATTATGTGAATTAATTATGTTAATATATATGTATGTGAATATATTAGCATGAATGTGTTGGAATTGGCATCATGCATTCCATATGCACTAGGGCACCCTAAAATATTAAGAGTGAGTGCATGACATGAAATTGAAAGAAAAACGGAAATGTTTATGAAAGGAATTTCAAGGAAGATTTTCTGAAGAATTGCCTTTGGAGAGTCATTGGCCCAAATGCATCACTGCATGAGGACTAAGGATCAAGCCGAGAAATATCCGGAAGAATTTCCTCGAGGGTAGTCCAATGTATTTACCACTCGTAGTGAGTTTTCGAGAACAAAAACTTTTGTTTTGAAAACTGATATTTTACTCGTGATTCGGCTTAGGCATATGTGAGGAGCTGAGACCTCGGGATCGGGTCATGTAGACATTCGAGAGTAGGTTCATGAAATCGTTTGAATGTGATTGTTTGCCATGCATGTGCACTTAGGTATAACCCAAGTAGGAAATTTCACTCATCGCTTTGCTCACCCTCGTCGAGGATCACCATTTCGTGCACAGGAGGGATCTGAAGTAAGGCACTCATTAGAGGCCTCGAGAAGAGTTTTAATTTGTGACTTTGATGTTGTTGTATAACATGTATTATAATGTTGTAATTTTCATATATGTTGAATTAAGAGTAATTTATTAACTCTTGAACTATTGTATATAGTTGATGTTTGTTGTGAGTATTAATGCAGGGGCCAAGTGGCCATTTTTACTCATTTTAATTGTATATGAACCCGATGTGGTCATAAGTTGATTGTTAGGACAGGTTTGTACCTTAGGTAAAACTCCCCCTACAAAGGAGACTATGCCCGATTTTCATGAGTGGTGTCGAGTTACCCGACATCCACGATTATTCCGCAGGTTGACGGGTTGTCAATGGACACCTCGGTTTTGGGGCGTCACAGCAACCCCTATCCGTCACCCCTCCAATCATTTTGTTTCCTCACGACGATCTTGCTCCTAAGGCACAATTGGGGAATACGGGTCAGGTTAGTGGGCCCATCTATTGTCCTGACTTGTTAGGCCCAAACCTTTTCATTAACTGGGATCACTAAGTATTTGGGACCACAACGGTTGCCCCCGCCTAAAACAAAATAAAGTGCAAGATTGCCGGCGTAGAGCATAGTACATAAATGTAAAAGTATCGATTTATCGTTGCGCCAAACGGCATCCATCATTACATTCATTACAATTGACAACCAAGCGGTCGTATTAAAATGGCTATATCATTTGTCCGAATCAGATACAGAGCAGAGACCAAAGAAGAAGCAGTAGAAAAATCGCTACCAAAAAAAAGAAAGATGGAAAGGAGGCTCAAGAAGAGCAAAAGCCCCGCTGATTTGGATGGGGGGTGTCCTCAGATGCAGAGGGTTCCATTTAAGTTTTAGAACCACCTAAAGGCCACCCAAGGCAATTCCAACTCCTCTCAAACCATGAATTCTCTGGCCCGATTCATGCTTGGAAAGCACGCTCAAATAATCGATCATAATCATCCTTCATTCCGCAATCCCCCAATTCGAATGCTCAGCAACGTTCAATTATCCTTCTCTACTGGAGAAACGTGGATAACTAAAGTGGACGCATCGAACCTCACCTCTACCTTTTATAAAAATTCTCCGCCTCAGATCAACTCAAGCGACCGTGATGACATCTAATGCATTTTCAAAAGTTAGAAAATCTACATTGAAATTCACAGCATTGATTGCCTATCGCTCCCCACATGATATGACTGGGCCAAGCATGTCCTCTTTTTCCAACCGAGGACGACGCCTCCCTAGCAGAAAAGGAGGGCATTGTGGGTGCCTCAGCCTCGACCTGGGCTCCTCTAGCCAGCAGACCCCTTTCGACTGTGGCGCCACACACGCACTTCTCGACCAGAGGTCATGGTCAGTCTGGCCCATCCCTGCTCGCCCGCAAGCTTAACTTAGAGCCCAATCCGACACCCTCCTATAACCAGTGCCGAAATAAGACTCCCCCGTACGCCATTTTCCCAGGTTTTATCTAACAAGGGTTGGATTTAATAGGCTCTTGCGAGAATGCACCATCCCATGCCTCGCTATGAATTCAAGATGGACAAACCCCCTTCAGGTCCCGCATTTAGGAAATACGCCCCACTTTTCGCCTTCCGTCTGCGAAGCACTAGTCTTCTCCGCGAGATATGCGCCCCACGTTCTCTCCTCTCTCCCGTCTAAAAGGAAGAATTGGTCTCCATCCACGAGATATGCGCCACCTTCTCCTTCCGATTTGGAAGGAAATCATCCACTTACCACAAAGAGTGGATCCCCTTCCTCCCTGATAAAAGGAAGCCAATGGCTAATCTTAATGCGCAGAACTAAAGGTTAAAAACTCTCAATCTTTTGAAAGAAGACGGGCAGGATCTAACTTAAGCTGCCGGAGAGGACGGAGGAGACCTCCTCTGCCGCTTAGTTTTCGCTGGTGTGTTGACATAGACTGATGCATATTCTAACGGTCCAGTGACTCAGAGAATTCCGGAGACTACAGTTGTGGAATGTTAAGATATACATATGCAGGTAGTGCTTCATTCTCCTTGAGAAATTGCTCAATCACTTGAAATATCGTAATTCTTTGTCATACTCGGCAATTCTCTTACATTTATTTAAGTATGGGATAGGAGTGGTTTATGGGAGGTTTTAGTTTAGAGTACCAATATGAACACAAAAAAAAAAAAAGGCTTTTGCCCTTGAGACCAAGTTCAAATGGTAAAGGAATCTGGATGAAGTTATGAGGATACAAGTTTGAGTCTCAATCTCGAGTTGTTAGCAAGGAATATCGATGGCAAACCCTAGGCTAATTATGTTGGAGTAAAATCAAATATATGGGTTGATATATTAAATAAATGTGAATTATAGGCTATCAAATAAAGTTAGGCTAATTAAAGTGATTAATTTAAGTTTTGGGGCCTTAATTAATATATTATAAAGTGTGGACATTAATATGTAGAGACAAGCGTAATTTCTATTTTTATGATGGGTTAAAATATAAATTACAAACAGATGTGACTGTTCATAAACAAACACAATTGTTTATAAATAGGGGTCATGGTCCCTAGATTACACTATGTTTTTCAATTCTTTTGATTCCCATTGTCAGAGTGAAATATTAGACAGAAAACTAGTGTAGATCTGGAAGATCATAAAGCGTTATACTCATATTCAAATATTTCAATATTTTGTTATGGATTCGTACACTGTGAACTAAAAGATTTTGATTATTGATGATTCAATATGAATGTTCTTGTTTGTGTAATGGTTTTCACATAATGAATTTAATCTCACATGTGGTATCAGAGCGGTTTCATGTTAAATTGTTGAGAATAAGTTAGAAATTTTTTTTTCTTTTAGAGCTAAAAATATATATTTTTTCTCTCTTCCCTTTATCCCGGCTACATATGCTCCAGCACGGATTCATGTCCCTGAAAGACAATTAGCAAATGAGTCTTAAATACGCCTAAAGCGTGGGAGCCCTATTGGTTCAAAGGATGTAACTCCCCGGAATAGGAGAACACAAATGGGCATTGATACCTTTGAAGGATTAATGTCCCTGAAGGACAATTAGAAAATGAGTCTTAAATACGTCTGAAGCGTGGGAGACCTATTGGTTCAAAGGATGTAACTCCCCGAAAGAGAAGAACACAAATGAGCATTGATATTCCTGAAGGATTAGTGTCCCTAAAGGACGGTATAACAAATGTCTCATTCAAATCCAAATAAGTACTAGACTTTAATAATAACCTAAATATCCCAATTGCCTCAACTTCGACCTTCTTGCCATCGCCTACAAAGATGTATATTTCACCATCATTTGGCTTTCGACAACTCAGGCAACCCTACATGAACACACTTATGTGAGTGGTTGCACAAAAATCTATCCACCAAGTGTGTTTAGGTACCGAAGTCAAATTAACCTCAAAATAAACTAGATTAAGAAGTGTACCTTTCTTTGCACGCCAAGCATGATAGTTGGTACATTGCTTCTTCTCATGTCCCGCAGCTCCATAGAAGAAACAACCATCAACCTTTTTTTTTTTTTTTTTATGTTATTTCTTTTGATATGGAACCTTTGCAACTTCTTTATCCTCAATGCCCATTTGTTGTTCTCCTCTTCCGAGGAGTTACATCCTATGAACCAATAGGTCTCCACGCTTCAGGCGTATTTAAGACTCATTTGCTAATTGTCCTTCAGGGACATTAATACCCCTGAAGAGGTACATGATAAATAATAAAAAAAAAACGTTAAGGCAAGGGCAATTGGTTGTTTAAGTTGGTTATTTAAATATAAATATGTTATCGTTATAGTGTATTTACATTCAAATATAGGTGTTTATATATATATATATATATATATATATATATATATATATATATATTTTTTTTTTTTTTTTTTTTTTTTTTTTTTTTTTTTTTTTGAGATAAGTTAATTAACACAATATGTCACCAAAGTGACCACTTTTGTGAAAATTAATTTTATTTCAAAATATAACAAGATTATGTGCATGTGTTATGTGAATATTAATCGCCTAAAAGAAAATTAATATTAACAGACCGCATGTACACCCGTGGTAATAAACAAGATAATTTGTTTGGTTTACATATGAATAATAAATTGGCCCAAAGGAAGATTTATTATCTCGATATACTCTATTATCAAAAGATTTGATTACTACACCAAGGTATCACTTACAAGTTAATAATTTTTATCCAAAGATAAAATATTAATAGAGTGTCCGATATCTTGAGATGGGGTTTGCCTTTATTTGAATTTATTTTTTGGTTTTAAGTCTTATGCTTGTTTATTGTTCTTTGATTCAATTACTAGTTCTGCTTCTAACATCAATGCTAGCATTAATTCTATTCCTATGCTAAATGGCATAAACTTCAAGACATGGCATGAGAACCTCCAAATTGTTCTCGGTGTCATAGATCTGGACCTTACGCATGGCTCTCTTCCTACACATCTTAATGTTGAAAGTTCCTCTGATGAAAGAGGGATATTGAAAGGTGGGAGAAGTCAAATCGCATGTGTTTGATGATCATTAAGAAGGCCATTCCGTACATTAAATATCCGAAACGATAAAGATGCAAATGCAAAAGAGTTCCTAGAAGAAATTAAGAATAGATTTGCCAAGAATGGAGTCTGAAATATGTACATTTTGAAAATCTCATCAGTCGAGATATAAAGTAATTATGAACATTAGAGAGTACATTATGGAAATGTCTCATCTTGCTTCAAAGTTAAGAGCACATAAACTTGATCTCTCTGAGGATTTGCTTGTGCATTTGGTTATGATATATCTTCTCACATAATTCAGTCAATTTAAGGTGAGCTACAACTGCCAAAAGGAGACTTAGTCTCTTAATGAGCTCAACTCACATTGTGTGCAAGAAAAGGAAAGGTTGAAGCAAGAAAAGATAGAAAGTGTTCATTTGACTGGTACTTTCAAGGATAAAGGGAAGAAAAGAAAGAAGGATAAAGAAGTCGTAGGAGGTTTGGCATCAAGAAACAAATATAAAGAAAAAGGTTGATGGTTATTTCTTCCGTGGAGCTACAGGACATAGGAAGAAGCAATGTACCAACTATCATACTTGGCGTGCAAAGAAAGGTACACTTCTTAATCTAGTTTGTTCTAAGGTTAATTTGACTTCGGTACCTAAACACACTTGGTGGATATATTCTGGTGCAACCACTCACATCAGTGTGTTCATGCAGGGTTGCCTGAGTTGCCGAAAGCCGAATGATGGTGAAAGATACATCTTTGTAGGCGATGGCAAGAAGGTTGAAGTTGAGGCAATTGGGATATTTAGGTTATTATTAAAGTCTGGTACTTATTTGGATTTGAATGAGACATTTTTTGTACCATCCTTTCGACGAAATTTGGTTTCTATATATGTATCGACAAATTTAGTTATTCTTGTTCTTTTTGGAAATAATAAATTTAGTCTTTTTCGTGACCAAATTCAATGCACTGGGTTCTTTATCTTATGCAGATAACCTTCATATGCTTGATACAGTTGCTTCACATCATGAAACCTTGCAATTAAGTACTTGAGGTGTTAAAAGAAAATTAACCAATGAGAATTCCTCATCATTATGGCATAAGAGATTAGGTCGCATCTCCAAAAGGAGAATTGAAAGGCTTGTGTCGGCCGGGATTCTAGATTCCCTGATTTGCAGATTTTGAAATTTATTAAATTCGCTGCATAAAGGAAAACAAACAAACACAAGGAGATTTGGTGCCAACACGGCTACAGATGTCTTAGAACTTATACATACAGATATTTGTGGGTCATTTCCTATGGTTTCATGGAATGGCCAACAATATTTTATCACGTTTATAAACGATTTTTCACGTTATGGCTACCTTTATCTCATTCATGAAAAGTCTCAATCACCTGGCGTTCAACGTTTCAAAGTTGGAAGTTGAAACTCCAACCCACAAAGGATTAAAAAACGCGATCTGATCGTGGCGGTGAATACTATGGTAAGTATGACGGTTCAGGTGAACAATGTCCGGGACCATTTGCTAAATTCCTAGAGGAATGCAGTATCATCCCACGGTACACCATGCCAGGTTCTCCAAGCATGAATGGTGTTGCTGAAAGGCGAAATAGAACGCTCAAAGACATGGTAAAGTAAGGATTAGTCATTCTAACTTGCCAAAAACACTCTAGGTGAAGCATTGCATCGCAAATAGATATCCTTAACAGTACCAACCAAAGCAACCGCTAAAAACCCTTATGAACTTCTTGACTCGGCAAGAAGCCTAATCTGAAGCACTTATACATTTGGGGATGTCTAGCTGAAGCAAGGCCTTGCAGGCCACATGAAAAGAAATTGACTCAATGGTTAGTTGCTATTTAATTGATACTCAAAGATCCAGGGGTTGCAAATTCTATGATCCTACTACTAAATCAATTTTTGAGACGGGAAATGCTCGGTTCTTTGAGGATGTTGAGTTTGATGGGGGAGATAAGGATAGGGATTTTGTTTTTTAAGAGGAATATGTTGATATTCCCACAACTGTTATTGACATTGATCAGGCTCCTATACCTGACATTGTTCAAGAAGCAGATCCAAATCAAAACAATATCCAAGAACCTCCCGTTCCAGAAGAACAAACTCTACCTCCTTTAGAATCTATGCCATTAAAGAGATCCACTAGAGAAAGGAGAAGTGCATGCTGGGATGGATTGTACTGTGGTCAAGAACAGTTTGACATTGGTGCAAAGGAAGATGATCCAATCAAATCTCCAAGCCCTCGAAAGTTCTAAATCTCAAGAGTGGATTGATGCCATGAATGAGGAGATAGAGTCTAGAAGGACAATGACGCTTGGGATCTGGCCCCATTGCTTAAAGTGCAAACCCATTGGCTGCGAATAGATATTTAAACCAAGAGGGATTCGAAGGTGATGTGAGAGATACAAAGCTCATCTGGTCTGTAGTGTTATACACAAAAAGAAGGCATCGGATTATAAAGAGACTTTCTCCGGTTTTATCGAAAAGACTATTTTCGACAATAATGGAACTCGTGGGCGCACTTCGACCAGCTTCATCAGATAGATGTTAAGATTGCATTTCAATGGTGACATTGATGAAACAATCTATATGGTGCAACCAAATAATTTTGTGTCCTGAGATAAGAAGATGGTTTACAAGTTAAAGAAACTATCTATGGCTACAAGCTTCTCGCCAATGGTATTACAAGTTTCACTCGTTATTGTTTCATCCGTTTTGAGATGATCATGGTTGGCAAATTTTGTCACTGGTCGATTGTTGATGGCATTAAAAGACCACTTAAGTTATTTTGTGACAATAAATCGCCAAAGTACTATATTCCAATAACAATGAGTTCAACAACCAAAATTTATGTGACATCAAATTCCTGGGCTGTCGTTAAAGGGTTCAGAGGACTTTATGTCTATAGAGCATTGTGGGACAAATTCACATTGCGCATCCACTGACTAAGCGGATTACCACCCTAGGTCTACTGCGAGCACACCGCTTCATATGGGTGTGGCTTCTTTTCGTGATACGCTGCTTTCTTAGCTATGAAATAGACTTCTTTAGATGCTTTTATTTATAGATACATTTGTTATGGATATTATGGATTTTAAGGTTATTTACTCAAAGAAAATATTCGCCATTCACTCGATTTTGTATGGTTTTGACTTACTCAAGGCTTCAAGGAGGACCGTTGGAAATAGGCATGTTAAGATCACATTGCATGAAATTTTCATGCTACACATCCATACTTGATCTTTGTCATTAAATGTGATCGATATACGTGGATCATTGATGGATCTAGTTGGATAAATATGAAGAACGACGACCGCTAGTTCATATCGTGTGGTTAATGGCCAAGACGTTAAATATATAAAGTTTTAACAACAAAACTCATGAGCTTTCATAAAGTATAATTCACGCTATATAATGTTACATATATAGCCAAAGCCAGATTGTCGAAAGAAAATCAAATATATTGGCTAATATATTAAATAAATGACTATAGGCTATCAAATAAAGTTAGTCGTAATTAAAGGATTAATTTAAGTTTTGAGCCTTAATTAATATATTATAAAGTGCGGATATTAATGTGTAGAGACAATTGTAATTTCTATTTTGACGACAAGTTAAAAGAAATTACTTAACAGTATACTGCCTTATAAACATACACAATCGTTTATAACAAGGGCCATGGTCCTCAAATCACACTATATTTTTCAATTTTCCGATTCCCATCACGTAGGTAAATATTGTACGTAAAAACTGTGAAAGTAGATCCGAAAGATCATAAAGCCTTTGCACTAAAACAAGAGTCAATATTTTGTTATAGATTTGTAAAGTAATGCTTCCACAAATTCAAGATTTTGATTCTTAACGATTCAATACGAACGCTTTCTATTTATACGACGGTTTTCACATAATGAATTTAATTCACAAACTGACATCTTGATCGCATGCTGAGCTTTTCAGATTAAAATACATTTTCTTCCTTATAAGTCTGCCAAACCTCAGCATCATAATGTCTGGGCTTTCTCTAAAACTTGAGGACTTCATATCTTGATTTAGAATTAGATACGTATAGGACAAACCGACAAAGCAACGTATCCTGCAGTGGGCTTGTGGATAGATCTTTGGGTATATTTATACATTACTCAATAAATAACACATGTTGGGCTCTCAACAATTGTGAAAATACATGCTCTTGGAGTAGCTGGGCCAGCATCGTCTCTTAGCCCATATCACCAACTTGCTGGGCCGACTGTAGTTTTCTGCTTATCTTCTCTTGTGAATGTTCGTTTGTCTCTAAATATTACAGGTCAATGACAAGGGGACAAGGGCAAATGATCAACAGCTAATTTCTTATTTATATTTATATATTTTTATTCAATTTTGGTTTAATATTTTTTAGTGTCTACTAAAGTAAACACGTTTGCTCGCAGATCCCATAATCACGAGGCGGCACGTGGAATAAGCATCTAATTCTTCTATAATCCGTATCAGGATTACTTAAATCATGTTTGTTCCTTCTGAATGGAATGAAGCAATTATATTTTCATTTGTACTGAGATTTCAATTATTCAATACATCGAGGTATTTGTCTTCTAATAGAAGTGCTGTTTCTAAATTTAAAAAAATTAAAGGATTTCTGTTAGATATTACAATGATAATTTGAATTTGTTTACTTGATCTATAATTAATGATTACTAATAAAATTAATATGATATTAATGATTTTTAAAATCGTAGAGCCCTATAAATGATAAAATATATTAGTTATCTGACCACTTTTTCTATTTGAACTCAAAATGTTACAGATTTTTTACATAAATATCCTTCCATATTTAAATTATTTTAATGAAAGATTAGATTTATAAATTGCATGGTTTTTTTTAATCGTTTTTCTGAGAATAAGGGTATCCGAAGATTCAGGGCCTCATTTCTTTATTTTTCTTTGTTTGACCAGAAAACCGCTGTCTGGAGACTCGAAATGGAAATATCAAAGTAGGGAAAAACAAAAAAAAAGATGTGATGGAGCCATGGAGGCAGGAGGTTACCGGGAAATTTCGTGGTATACAATGGAGGACGACAGTGACAGGGGCAGAATATTTGGTCGATGAGTCGGAAAGTTATTGGAAACATGAAGACGCTTTCGTGAGAAGCTTCGTTTGAAATTTGAATGGAGAATTGATGACGATATTCATTCATTATAATATCAGTATCAGGAAGGTGTCGGTAACCGCCAGCTCGAAGAACGTGATTAAAGATTTCTGAGATCTGATAAACAACAATGGCGGGGACGTTGCCTGGAGTTGGGGTGGGTTCAAGGCGGACGCGCCGCCACCACCACCGTCAAGATGACCCTCTTTTATTCAGAGAATTACCCTGTCTCGAGAACGCCTCCAACATTCCGCCTCCAGCACCATACCGGAAACGGCTCTCATCGCTCGCCAGAGGCTTGATCGCAAGCTGGCCCACTTCCGTGCCTCCTCCAGGTTTGCCCCTTTTTCTAGGTATCCCCTCCATTCATTCATTCATTTTTTCACCCCCCTAAAGATCAAAAATGAAGGAAAGATTTCCTTGTTCTAGATCTCCTGGTTGCCTGGATTCATACTCTCACACATTCATCCATCCACCGTCGATCTCTGATGTACATTCATCCATCCACCGTCGATCTCTGATGGAGTCCAAATCGATCCGAAGGAAACGGATTTGTTCTTCCATTTCTACCAATTCCTAATGAATCCTTAGCCTTGAATCTATCAGGGAAAAGGCGTTGTCAGTTGGAACTAAATCGAAATTTCCCTTCTGTAAAAACCAATTCAAGTTGTTTCGGAATGTTTGTTGTACTCTGTGATAACAATTCTTAAAATTAGGTTTTGAAAAACACAGGTGAGAATAGCTCTCATGATATTCCTATCTCATCCTTGATACTAAAATATTTCTTAAAATAATGGTTTACAGGCCAAGTAGAGAAGGAGCAAACGGAAGCAGAGAAAGCAGTCAGAAAGCGCGGATGAGAAGTAACCCTAAAAGCATAGGATCAAAAATATTAGGGAGACCATGGAAGCTGCAGCTGAATAGTGGTAATAAATCAGAGGGGGAGTTGTGTAGCGTTTGCTTAGAAGAATTTGAAGGGGAGCAAGAGGTGATGGAACTCTCCTGCTCCCATAAGTACCACTCCAAATGCCTAATGCCATGGCTCGCTTCTCATCCCCACTGTCCCACCTGCCGCAACCCTGTTCACCGCTCTTGACTTCTCACCCTACTTTTTTGTCAAAATCTTGGAGTTGGAGAAGCCAACCATTAAGCCCTTCTCGATCTCCCGTTACTTTTTTCTTCTGATCAATGTTTACTGGTTTCGAGTCCACTCGGAAGGTTTTTTTTTGTACTTAATTTCAGGATCTCCCGGGGATTAGTGGAGGTACGGGTAAGCTAATCAGGATCCGAGGGTGCGGATAAGCGAAAGTTTGACAGCTTCATTATAAGGATTATAAGAAAGAATGTATAAATGAAATCCCTTTGAGAAAGGGTTTTAGTCCCTTTACAATTTGGCTAGAGTGTTTGTAAATTATTGAGCTCAGCTTTCTCAAATCAATGGCGAATCTATTCTATCGTCCTAATTTAGACAAGTTTCATAACGTTTCCACCTTTTTCTTTATGCTTGAAATTTGAAAATTTTTGTGCATTATGCGTCCCACTTTCCAAGGCTTACAAATTAAACCGAGTAGGACTTGGGTTTTGTAAGATTTAAATCAATGTATTTAATAAGAAATATACAACTATCATCACTATAAGGGAAGACAAAAACAAAATGCTTAACATACTTTCTAGCAAAGTCATGTACATAATGAATTGGAGTACACTACTAGAAGGGAAGAAGAAAGCAAAATGCTTAGCATACTTTCTGGTAAAGTTATATACGTAATGAATTAGTGTATGCTAACGTACTTGATTGATTTGTTGGTCAAAATGACGCTGCTTTTAAAACAAATATCGACTTTAAACCTCTTTTCAAAGTATTATCAAATCTAGCTTTTTGATGCAAATTAGAGAAGATGCTCAAATTTTTTTTTTTACTTTGCTTGTTTCGGTTGATAGCTGATATAAATTATTGTTTAGTAAAATAGTTAATAGTTGATAGTTAAAAATAATACACATATATAACGGTGATAACTGGTACTAACAACTACTTGTTTTTGCTATGACCTTTAAGTAAGAGTTGTAAAGATTGACATAAAAAGAAGCGACTAGGATTTCACTCAAAATCATACAAATACATAAACAAAGATCCAAGTGAGATGCTCGAATTTTATTGGAGAAAAATAACATAAGACCACACCCTACATAGATCAAAAGAATCTTTTCTTATTTATAACTCGAGACTTTGTTCACTTTTTGTTTGATTTTGGTTCTCATATATTTTCATCTGTCCAAAATATTAATAAAAACTAAATTACAGTATAAACTCTAATCACATCTCTAACAAATTACTTTTTTAATAATTAGAGATATGTTATTATTATATTTACAGATATCACATATAGTATATATATATATATATATATATATATAAGTATATATATATATATATATATATATATATATATATATATATATATATATATTATTTATGATAAATAAAATTAATTATAATATTTAAGTTTTTCATCTTCTTTTTTACTTCTTTTGATTTCTATGTCTATATATTCATAAATCATGTAATAAAAATTTCATTTTAAAGTAAAGTTTATTTTGAGTAATGATTTTATCATATTAAATAACTAAAAACAAAATTTAAAAATTAATATTAAATTAAAAATGAATTTTGAATCGTATAATTATCACAAATAAATTAAAAAAAAAATTATTTAAAACATTTATTTATATATAAAATAATTAAGGATAAAATTTCAATAATAAAATTCAATTTAAAAAACATTAACTTAATTTGTTTATAAAATAATTAGGTAACATAAATTGTTTATAAAAATAAAAATTTGTTTGAGAATTTAAAAGATTTATGTAAATGATGAGAGAAGGAATAAAAGTTTGTTTAAGAATTTAAAAGGTTTATGTAAATAAGAAAAGAATGATAAAAGTGAAAATGTAATATTTTTATAGAAACGTTTCAGAAAAAAACTATGATTAGTAGTTTTTTCCCATCATGAGTTGTTTAGCTCTAGCTGATTAGGTGTCTTTACCAAGCACCATACAATTAGCTATCAACTCCTTTAATGAGTTCAACCAAACATGATTTTTATTTTTTAAATATAAGTTAGAAGCCGTAATTACAGTTTCATTTTTGTATTAGAGTCGTAAACTACGGCTTCCAACTTACATTAAAAAAATAAAAAAATTGCAGCAATTCCCCTAGGTGGCATCAAAGAGGCTAGATTCAATGCCAAAATCACTATTTGTTCTAAAGAATTGATCATTTTGACCCAAACTCGATAAATACTTCACAGCCATTTCGCGTACATAAAGTTGGTAATACCTGCTTTGGTGATGCCCATGTTGAGCCTACTCTCATTTCAATAAATACATTTCATCAAAACAAAAGGAATCAACAGTGAACTTTTGGGAATGAAAATTGAATTGCAAATAGTATAAATTCTACCATTTGGATCAAATATATAAAACATTTTATTTCAAATTCATCATCATCGATATTTTTACCAAGAAATTCTTAAAATTTATTGTCAAATTTTATGTGTTTTTTATAAATAATTTTTTAATTTCCCTAATTTTAATGGACTTTTCATAAGAAATTTTGGATTATCTTATAAGCTTATTTCAAAAGACAACATATCACTTAAGGTTTGATAGTTTTAAGATAAGATAGGAAGTAGTATATCTTGATACTTTTAGTATTGGGATTCAACAACAGCTTAATTCATGAACAAGGTCCATATGGTTATTGGAAAGTACTCAGATTCATTTCAAAACAATTTGTACTATATATTTCTCTAATAAATATTGCTAAATAAAAAGAAAAAATCTTTCCTTTCCTTACAAGCCTCTACATTATTTACTGATTTCAAAGAATGCATCGTGGGCCATTGTGAGTGGTCCGTAATTCATGGCGTAATGCTCATTGTAGTGGGACAAGGAGTCGTGGGTGACCGCGTCAAGGGACTCCATGAATATCCATGCATCCACTAAATTATGATCGTTTCCTTGGTGCCCAAGGTGACTTGGTCCAAAGGTCCCATTCTTGATCTCTCCGATGCTTGAGGTTGTCAAAACAGTGGTTTGCCCAACCAATATGATATTATAGTATATTTAGGGTTTCCTTTTATTGGTTTTATACTATTACCTTTTTGTCCTTATATTGATATATATATATACCTCAACTTTCTCAATAATAATATAAGTCTTTCATAATATGGTATCAGAGCACCAAGCTTAAGAGCAAAAAAAACCTAACCCTAGTCGTCGTCGTCATTGTCGTCACCGCCCATCATGATCTGATAACCTTGCTTGTGTCGTTTCAATGGTCAACGAGTCTTCTTCCACCACTATCATCATGCCTCCTCATCATCTGACAGTCGTGAATGATACTGATACGTCTCAGAATTTAATTATTCACAATGTCAATGCTCAGGCACCGCTAAAACTCACAGCCACAAATTATTCAGCGTGGTGGCTCCAATTCCGGTATGATTTACATGGCTTCATCGACGACTCAAACCCGTGTCCTCTGACACTGATAACCATGCCCGATGCCACATAACCCTCCTCGAATCCAAACCATATTCTCTAACTCAAACAAGACCAATTGCTTCTCAATGCAATTGTTAGGTCTGTATCTGCCACTCTAGTGCAGTTTATCTCTACCGCCACCACATCTCGTGCTCCATGGACCACTGAAAGACGTAGGCCTCCGGTGACGCATCATAACCCATTGCCGCGGTAACGCCCAAAAACCCGGTAATTTCTTTTATAATAAAATTATTATATATTCTGGGTATGATTTAAACTCAACTTGGGTTTTTCCAAGAAAACTGATAAATTGATATATGACAAATGTCAAATATAAATGATTATGTGATAAATACCGAATGTAATTGTTGATTGATCGAACCCGGGAATTAACCCAAGTGAAAAAGGGTAAAGCTGGAAAGTTGTGAAAAAGAGGACCTAAGGGTCATAAGTTATAAATAATAAATGTCTAAGTGTGATTAATGAGAGTTATTGTAACACCCAAGAATTTGTATAGGTATAAGTTATGGAAAATAATAATGACAGGAATTTGTATAGGTATAAATTAGAGAAAATAATAATGACATGAATTTTTATAGGCATATGTTATGAAAATAATAATGGTAATTCAATTAGTAATTAATTAATTACTATAATGAAAGGACGTTATGAAAATAATAATGGTAATTCAATTATAATTTAATTACCTTCATTACACGGAAAGGGGGTGTGGGTAATTTTTCTAATAGATACCCTAGTATAAATTGGAATAAGAGAAGAAAATCCTTTTATTCATCTTGAATTTCTTCTCCGACGGGTAGAATTCCGCAGGACGTACGGCTTTCTGGCTTCAAAACAATTTTCTTTCTCTAGGTAAGATCTTCCTCATTTTATTTGTCTAGATTTCTTCGATGTAGATTCTTTAATTTTCTTCGCTTTAGATAAACCCCGTTTCGCATTGGGACACTTTCGCTTTCATAGAAAATTAAACAAATAAGAATTGGTGATGTCGTACTAAATTGCTTAGAATATGAGAATGAAAAAGTAAAAGAAAAAAAAAAAAAAACATAAGTGGGAATTGTAGAGATGAACCGTAGTATATGGCAAGTAGGTCAAAAAGTCAAAATGATATATTTGCATGATTTTGATATTGGTATGGGTAAAAGACAAAGGGAAATGTGGTAAAACCAAAAAGTTCTTGTTATGAAATAAGTCTTGAAAACTTGGGTATAAGAAATCTAGGAAATTTGATTCATGACGGATGCATAAAAAAAAAAAAGGAATAATGTTAGATATTCAAGATTTATTTTAGAAAAGGAAAAAAACAAATATTTGAGTATAAATTTTGAAAGAAAATAATGATAAACAAATAAGATAAATTTGAAAAGGCTAAATATAAATATATGTATTTAATAAGTATTTAAATATATATGTATTTTTGGCAAGTATCATTTTATTAAGGATTGAGATTTTATTAGATAAGGAATATGATTAGAATAATTATTTAGCAATAATAGGAAATAGGATCCGTTATCAATACTTGCTGTCACATGATAATTGTTAGGTAAAAGGCTAGATGTATTGTGTAATAATATAATTTGTAAAATATTATTAATATTATTTCTTTCTTAGTAAAAGATTTAGTCTTGATTAAGAGCATAAAATAAATAAATTATTAAAACTTTAGATCCGAAAGGAATATGAGTTTTATAAAATTTGTAAAAACTACCTAATTCAAATAGAATATTCAACAAATTTAATACATGCTGAGGTGAACAAAAATAATATAATTGTTAAGAATATCAAATTAGGGAAAGTTTTAAGAATAAATACAACGAATGACAGCTTTCTTTCCTTATTATTTGGTGAGTAAATATTTCATCGAAAATGAAATTCTTTCTGATTAGCTCTTCAAAGCTTTCGAAAGACTCCTTCGGCGTAGCTTTATTCTACATACTCTTTCTAAAATTATTATTTTTATATATATGTACGTGTAAGGGATATTAATGCAGATTTAAAAGGAAAATTGTTTGTTTTTACTTCATTCAATATGAAAATTGTTTTAATCAATTATATATAATCTTCGTTTGCGAAAAGTTTTACTGTTTCTATTTATTTGATTATCCATGATCAAAGAGCTACGCTGATTGCATTTCAGACCGTTGCTTACTGTTAAAATGCAGGGTGATATGACGCTTGTAATTTGAACTTGAATAAAATATTTGACTGTTAGTTCGCCCTGTCAATCGTGGAATAGCTCGACACTATTTGGGCCCTTGTCAACTGATATAATAGTTTACAACACTATTCGGCCCTCTTGTCAACGGATATAATAGTCGAATTTTGCATTTTCAAAGGTAATCGATCGATTTGAACCCCACTTAGGGTTTGGTTGTGAGGTTACTAAGATTAGTAGTGTTTGGTTCCGCCCAATTACAAAAGGAACAATTTGAGGGTAGCCACCCATTTGAAAGTCCCACAATCGGCACCGTTTGGCTATTTTGGCGACCAGAGAAAAAATATATTTGAAATGTATTTGATTTGGATTTGATATGAAAGTGTTTCTTGAATCGAAATTTGATATGAAAGGTTTTGGATCACATTTGATACGAACCGATTTGAAATGGATGTGAGAATGTTTTAAGTATATTTTGTTAATGTTCTAACTTATTTTTGAATCAAAAAAGTTTTGATGAAAAAACATCTCCTATTTGTTATATGATTGGAAAACCGATCCATGAAACTGTATTAGTATTTTATGGAGCTTAGCCTACCTCATCTGGCTGATATATTTTCGTGCACCGTAGTTCTAAGTAGGAGGACAAGTAGGATTCGAAAATGGTTTTATTAGAATATTTGTTTATAAATTCTGGGACATTGTTTAGATGTTAAAGCTTAGTTATGTTCGAATATTTCGAGTTTCAGTTATTTCTGATAAGTATACTGGTTGATGTATCGGGTTTCTTGGTAGTTGATATTTGAGATTTTGTGAAAGTTGCGATTTACTTCCGAATGTGTGATTGGTAATCGACAAAAAATCCTACATAAAGGAAGGTTAGTGTCGCTTTCACACTTCAAACCTTAGGTCAAGGCTCGAGTAAAAATGAATTGACAATCATGCCTCTAGGGTAGGTTTCGGGGCGTGACTGTTATAGTGCAAATAGAGGAAGTATATAAAGAAAAGATTTCTTATAAACTTAAGTTAAAAGAATGCATTTTTGGTGGCCAAACAAGGCCATAGAAGAATGGGAGTGGGACTTAAGACTACACTTGGTCTAAGAATGCACACTGTAAAAACGTGTTTGGAGAGTTTCAGAGAGGAAAGGCTGTGGTTCTTGTGTGAAGACTGGCAGATTAATGTGGGGCATGCTCTTTGGTGCAAGATCTTGCAAGGAGGAAGGAAGAAGGAAGCTAGGGCAAAGAGTTTCAAGTGATTTGAGGTATGACCACAAACCCTAACTTAATCTTTTTGTGATTTTGAATTTGGGGAAAAACCCCAACTTAAGTAAAGGGGGCTCAGGATTGTATAAAAACCACTTTTCGGGGTTGTTTTAGGTTGAGTTTTTAAGAGTATTGTTATTTGATTGGTTTTGTGTAATGTTTGTAAAAGGGAAATGTTGGGTTTTCAAAGGAAAATGTTATCAAAAATTAATAAACCCTTGTTCTTGTTTTGGCTATGTTGCTATAATCATCCAAATGAAGTGATTCCAATTCTGTTAAAGAACCATAAGAAATATGGCTATAAATGTATAGAAGGACCAGGAGCAAATTATAGCTCTAAGGCTCCCGAATGTGGCTTAAATGTGAGTTCTGGGTAGCTCATGGGTATGCCTGCTTTGAGCAAGAGCATACATATTATAGGTTACTAATCATCCAAATCGAAATGATTCAAAATTATGTAAAATAAAATTTAGGGAATAATTTAATTAAAGGAAGTGGTATGGAAAATCATACTCCCAAAGTTCCTAGAACTGGCCAAAGTGGAACTATGTGTAAGAATAACTGACTCGCTTGCAAACCAGAGTAAATTCTGATGTAAATGCACAACTTATTTTGATGATTACAATCGAAAAGAAACCTGTAACCATAGCTTCAAACGAAAGGTAAGGAACCATTACCAATTTTGTAAGATACGAGAAATTCCAATTTTTGGAAAAATGACAAATTGTAATTTTGGTTACAAAATTGTAATTTCGGTTAAAAATCTAGAATTTATTCTCTAGATCTCGGATGACGAAACTGATTTCACCGTTGGAATCTTCTCGCGAAATCTAGCTAGCACGTAAAATTTCGTCGACCCGAGACAATGGGACTTACATCGCTGAGGCATCACGCTTCGTGTCAGAAAACGAATTTCGATGCAATGAAAGTCACATATAACAAGTACTCATGTGCCATAAGTGGTATGAGTAGATAAATGATGAAAATGGACCGCCGAGATAGTGTCGAATGTCAAAACTGGGAAAAGAGGGACAAAATTGGCATTATAGAATCGACAAGTCACTAAATGACAAAAATGCTACAAATGCTTCTTCTCCAATTGAAATGCAAGAAAGAAATGTGAAATGGGAGAACCAAGAGTCGACTCGCTTTGTTTAGAGATGATGTCCTCCTTCTCTCTAGAAATGCACGATTCGACCAGTCATACCGGACAAGAAGGAAAGCCGCTTCACTGAGAAGGCTTCACTGTGGTAATTCTGATGAGTTTCCTTAAACTCCGAGAGGTAGGGGTTTCTTCTTACTTGGGTTTTACACTTTATTTGGGTTGCAACGTTTTTGCTGAGACAGCCTTTAACTGTTGGAATGTTGGACGTCCCAAAATACGACCGACCGACATAATTTTTTTTGAGCAAGATACTCGTAGCTGTTTTAGGGTCATTTGGTTGGTAACCATGAAATTGTGAAATAAATCATGCTTTGATGTGGGAAAGAGGCCTGAATGGTCAGAATCATGGGTTCACAAAGTGAACCAACGACGTACATTTTGCACAGAATTTATAGCTTCAATTATTCCCGAATAGTGTTTAACAAAATCTATTTTTGTGAAATATGTGTTTGGTCGAAAGGATTGAAACTAAATTGCTCGTTTGATCATTAGCCCAAGTGAGCTAATTTTTGACGTATTTAAATGAGAATTTACATGATACGATCAGGTGAATCGATTGTTTGTAAATATATGCATGTTTATATATCTACATGTGAATTAGACTGTATTTGAATCGATATACACGCATTTCATATGCACTAGAACAATTCTAGGACTATAGGAGTGAGTGCATGACGAATAGAAATCTGCCTGAGGGTCATGCCTAAAAATATTAATTATCGTAGGTAGTCCAAATTAAAAATTATCAATCGTCTGAGCTACCAATTTGATATTCATCTGAGGGTAGTCCATTAAACAAATAATATATCAATATCTCGGACTGCCCAATTGATATATACACATCGAGGGTCAGTCTACAAACAAACAAAATAATAATTTTCATACGAGGCTTAGGCGAGTGTGATGGAGCTCAAGAGACCCCGGATCCGTAGTTGGCCGCGTAGACATTCAAGTAGGATCATGCATTTGGCTTGAATGTGAAGGCTTATTTTGGAACATTGCACCGCACTAAGGCGAGAGAGCCCCACTTAGCATGATTCCACTATCGAGCATTACCACCCTCACGAGATATTATTTTACGTGCATAGGAGATGCGAGGGACTACGTCCTCTAGGATTGAGATTTGAAGAAAGCCTGGTTGTAGCTTTGGTTGATGATATACATGTATTGAAATGTCTAATTTTAATATATGTACTGTATAAGGAGTGAAAATATTGTAACTCTTGTAATCATATTTGGTGTATAGAAGTTGACTTATAGTTATGATGTATTATGAGTATCGCTTGTGGGCCCAAGTGGGCCGGGGATACTCAAGTGTGATTGGATATATTGGATATATTGCACTGTTTGGGACATGTATATGCAGGTTTTGTATTTGGTTAGAGCTCCCGTACAAAGGAGACTCGCCTCGATTTTCGTGAGAAATGCCTGTCACCTGACATTCACGAGTATTCCGCGGTCGACCTGCAACAACTGACCTCGGTCAGGGGCGTCACACCCTGCATCGAGCCAGGTACACGGAACATTACCTGTGTGAGCTCCCAGTTTGGGGCATCCATCACCACCAGGTGGTTCACATGTTTGTTTTAGGTATGAGATTACCTAGAAATCACGAGACAAAAACTAGGACAATTACACACGTGTTTTGTGTGTTTTGTGTGATTTGATGAAATGTTGTGTGAATGTTTGATGAATGGTATATATACTATGTCATGTTATGTAAATGTTGTGTGCTTAGGTGGCCAGCACCTATGTGTAGTGGGAAAGTTTTGGAAAATTTTTACACTGCATAAAAACCGAAACAAAATGAGAAAGAATAAATTTTATAAATTTATTCGCCTATTAAAGTATGGAAATAATTTTTCTATGTCAAGAAAATCGAGTCGGAACTAAGTATAAATATTTTTCAAAATTTTCAGAGGCCGGAACTAAGGGAAATGAAAAAAAAAAAATTTGGGAGCAAGAACTCCAGAACGGCTATCGCCATTCGGAAAGTAATCGGCCGGGTCGGGAGCAGGGCGCAGCGTGTGACGGCGCAGGGCGCCTTGTGGCGCAGGGCGCCGGGCGCCGCAGGGCGGCAGGGTAGGCAGCACGGCAAAGCGTGCCAGGCGCACAGGCGCTGGCAGAAGAAGTTGCGACGGGCGTGCGGAAGCCAAGCGGCGACACAGCCTGGCGTCGCTGCACGCCCGTGCTCACCGGGCCAGCCAGGTTTCAGGCACTCCATCGCTAATCTCGCCACTCCAAGATCGCTCTCGAGTCACTAAATGAACATTGTTCATTACAAAAATTTTTCAAAAAAAATAAAATAAAATAAAATATTTTTAAAATTTAATTAAAATAAAATCAAAAAAAGACAAAATTTTTGAAAATAAATTTTCAAAAATGAAATTTTTGTCGATCAAATGGATTTGATTTGTGGATAAATTGTAAAATGCGGTGGACTTGATATATACACCGTTCTTTGTGTATGATTAGTGTCTCTGGCCGTGTTTATGCCTCGAGATATCAGACAGGCACACCGCCATGTTGATCAGGTAAATGGCTGCGAGAGGCGAGGCCGCCAAGGTCAGCCCACTCTGGCGCCTGTCAGCACCACCGACACTGACCAAATTGGCCAGATTGACAAGATGCCTTGCCGAGGCAAGAGGCACCCAGAATAATACACGTCAAAGTAGCATAATGGTAGTCGGATCCCAATAACCTCTAGAGATTTAGAAAGACCATCCTCCTGACGCTCACAGGGAGGAGGACCTGATAAGGGGCGTACCATCGGTTTACGCAGATAGAGAACATATCGAGGCCATGGAGATCACCGATGCGACTCGATTAGGTTAGTCAAAGATTCCGCCTAGAGGGCGAGGCCTAAGTGCATTTTCGGTGAGATGGGCGAGGCTTCTGTAGACTTGCAGAGGCTGGCACGCAGAGTTCCGCGGTACCGCATGCGCATTTTCCGTAGATGGCATGCCAAGGCTCAAGAGTTCCTTGTGAGTCGAGGCGTGGAGCGCGACAAAGTGACGGACTACGTAGCTAGATTCACAGAGTTAGCCAGATACGCTGATGACTACGCGGCCACGCATCGCCAAGGTTGTGAGATTCGAGAATGGACCGTTGTCCATCTCGCGCCGTGATCAGGATTACGCCCACGTAATATGGATCATGTCGGGACTCGCCCGACTCATGCAGCAGAGATGTAGACGCGCCAACACCTCTGGGATGCGTAGAGTGTTAGTGCAAGAGGAAGGACAAATACCTTCCTCCAGCTAGTGGAAGAGCAAGAGAGCCTCTAGTTCACGAGGATCTCAGAGTCACGACCATCCTGCCAAAGGACATGAGTTGCTCACAAAGCAGACAGATGAGAGCTGGGCGGGCCAAGTGATATGTAGGTGCTACCATTGTCGCCAGCTCGAACACACGAGACTCGGGATCATCTCAGAGACAGGATCCTAGTGGTTTCGGACATCACAGCCCCAGCCAATAAACAGACAGAGGATACGCACGCTCCTCCACAAAGACTCATGTGCCAGAGGGCCGCCCGCTCAAGGAGCTACACGGCACCCCACATTTCACAAAAGTGTGCCCAGAGGCCGTAGTACGGGTAGAGGCAGAGATCGAGGCCCACAAAGCAGGACATCGGGGGTCCAGTGGACTGTTCACGCCGTCACACTCGCAGCCGAGGTCACAGATCAGCCTGCTTATACAAGGCACGTTTTGCTATCTCACTCTATGGCCAGAGTGTTATTTGGATTATGGTACTTGCATTCATTCATCATCGCATCGGGCCAGGATCGAGTCGGGCTTTCAGAGGTTTATGACCTCAGAGGAGCCTTGTATGTGAGTTCTCCCCTAGGATTAGGCTATAATTGTGGATGATAAGTGTCGCTGGTCATGAAGCTGGAAAATCCTGTGACCTACTCACAATGGACCCTGAGGATCATGATGTTCTGAGTTCGATGTCATCCCGTGATGGATCGTCGATAAATTTTTACGTGGTCGCGACATCAGGACAGTAGAGAGTTACCGCCTATGCGAAGACGCACTCGCGTGGTGTTTCAGGAGACAAGCACATTTTGCCCCAAACAAAAGATATTTGTCCTGGAAGTGTCAGGATGGGCCATGTCAAGAACGAGCCCACTCCCTGCAGGAGGTGAGACCTCGCACTCACCTACTCTCGAAAGTGGTTTTATGAAAGTATGTGGATGTTTTCCGCATGAGCTACCCGGACTACCTTCACATAGGGATGTCGACTTCGGTATCGAGTTACACTCGGGTACTTCACCCATCTCCGTGACTCCAGACAGATGGCACCTATTGAGGCCAGCAGAACCCGCAGTCCGGGCCACAGGAGCTAATGGACAAGTGTTCATAAGACCGAGCACTTCACCATGGGGCGTCCGGCTCGTTTTTTCAAAGAAGAAGGAAAAGACCCTTCGACTGTGCATCGACTACGTATGGGCTGAATGGTTACGATCAAGAATAAGTACCCATTACTGAGGATCGATGATTTGTCTGATCATTGGAGGAGCGCGAGTCTACCTGCAAGATAGACCTTCGTGACCGGTTACCATCACGAGGGTTAGGATACAAAATATCCCTAAGACAAATAGCTTAGGACGGCTTATGGGCACTTTGAGCTTACTTCGATGCCCTTTGATCGACGAATGCGCCAGCCAAGATTCATGATCTCACGCACGTGGATATTCCAAACCCTATTTAGACTGCTCGGTCGTAGTCTCGCGGGATGACATCTCGATCTACTCCTACCGAGCGAGCTACGAGATCACTCGGCGATCGCTTTGCGTTGTCGTTAATTCATCGGGCCAGAGCGGCCAAGTTCGGGCGCGAGTTCCGCCATCGAGGTGAGATTTCCTGGGACATGCGGTGTCGCATCGGGAGGCTGCACGCGACCCAGAGAAGGTCGAGGCGTTGATGAGTCGGGCAGGCCGGCGTCACTCTTCGAGATACGTAGCTGATCGGGTCAGTATTACAGGAGATTCACCAGGATTTCTCCAGATAGCAAAGACTTATGACTAGGTCGACCCTAAGGAGGTCAAGTTTGATTGGGATGATCGGCGCTATGGTGTTAATCTGCAGAGTCAAGATGAGACTTACTCAGCCCCATCTCGATAGTCCTGACAGGGACTGGGCACATGTAGCATTGTGATGCCTCGAAGGCCTGGATTGGGATGTGTTCGATGCAAATCGAGGTAGTAGCTTACGGTTCTCGTCGCTGAAGAATCATGAGCACTAATTCCCACACACTTATTACGGAGTTGGCGGTCGTAGTCTTCGCCTTGAAGATTCGCGCCACTAACTTATACTAAGGAGTTCGAGGTGTAATTTTAATTACAAAAGTCTAAAGTATATTTTCACGCAATGACCTCAATATGAGGTAACGCAAATGGATGGAGTTCCTAGAGGATTATGACTTCACTTACTACCATCCCAGAAGGGCAAAATGTGGGCACGATGTGACCTACCTAAGTCACAGGAGCGTTGACTAGTATACTTCTGAGTGGCGATGCTCGAGACTCCATGATAGCGCATGACGCCAGGCGCATCAGGTACCTTGGGAGCTTTAGTGGCTGGCACCGGGCCTCATGAGCAGAGTGGATTGAGTCCCAGCAAGGTGACGCAGTAGATAGTGTCCATCGTGACTGGCACAACAGTACGAGTGACGAGGGTCGGACCGTCACTGCATGGTAGTCTTCGATATGGGACTCGGTAGTGGTTCTCAATGACCGATTTGAGAGAGGGAGATTCTTAGAGTTTCACCGCCTCGATTTTCCAGTGGGCATCCAGTGGCACGAAGATGTACCCAGGATCTTCGCGCTTAAAGATTATCGAGTGGGATGAAGAGACACGTAGGGACTTTGAGTTCGACGACGCTCACATGTCGCCAGGTTAAGGCCGAAGACCAAGCCAGCAGTATACTTCAAATGCATCGGAGGCGCCGAGCCGGAAGGAGCACGCCACGACGGACTTCGTGGACCCACTTGTCATGGACGAAGCAGTAAGCACGACGCGATAATGGGTGATATGGACTCCAGCCACTAAGTCAAGACATTTTTCTAGTCGCATGGATGACCTTCGCCTCGAGAGATTCCCGCCTGCTATACATTTGAGAGATAGTCTCTGGCTACATGGAGTACCGATCCATAAATACTTGGATAGTGGATCCGTTTACTTTTTAAGACACTTGAAAGAGTTTCCAAAAAGCTATGGGCACACTACCGACGATGAGCAATGCCTCTCCACCCTTTAGGATCTGGGACGGTCGCACCGAGAGGACTATACTGTGTGTTAGAGGACATGCTGCGAGCATGCGCCCTGGATCATAAGGGTAGCCGAGAAGAGCACTCGCCCCAAGTGGAATTCCGCCTACAACAACAATTCTCCTCACGTGCGAGCATGGGCGTAAGGCACCGTGATGAGGCATTGTATGGGAGGCCGAGATCATCACAGTTGACCGAGGTGCAGGCGCCTCCATCTCTGGTCCCGGGATCCGATTAGAGACACCCCAGAGTGAGCTCGATACGACAACGCCTTCCTCACGACCAGCCCAAGCAGAAGAGCTATGAGGACGTGCATCGTCGACCCCCGTGAGTCTCGAGGTCAGATCACGCCTTCTCACAGAGGCCTGGGAGAGAAGTGGTCGTTCCAAGCGTGAAGCTATCGTCGAGGTTCATTGACCTTTCGAGATACTCAGAGATGTAGGCAACTGGGTCACAGCATCGGCATTGCTACTGGCCCAAAGATGTCAGTGTCCATGAGGTATGTTTCACGTCTACGTTCTCTAAATATACCCGATCCAACCATGTGGTGGATTGGGGATGATCGAGGTTGACACTGATGGACCTTCGAGGAGGGACCGTTGGTGCATTGTTGATAGTCGTGATCAAAGCCTTTGCCACGCAAGACCGTGGGAGGCTAAAGCGCCGTGCTATGGCTACCATGGAGCTGAGGAGCCTAACTGGGAGTCAGCGAGGACACGACGCTGGCCACTCTATCCTTCATTTAGGGATGAAGGGCAATGAGTTTCAGTCGTTAAGATTTAAATGACTCTTACATGCAGCGATAGAGTGCCCGTTGTATGCATGAATGATTTAGACCAGTTCTGAATTTGATCTAAATTCCTTTTAAGGAGGGAAGATTGTAAGACCTGAGAAATTCCAATTTTTGGAAAAAGGGCAAATCGACTTTGAATACAAAAAATTGTAATTTTTTCGATTAAAAACTGAATTTATTCTCTAGATCTCGATGACGAACGGATTCACCGCTGGGAATCATCTGCGAAATCTAAAGGCTAGCACGTAGGAAATTCTCATGAATTCCAAAAATGCTAATTTACACGCTTTTCAAGGCATCGTTGGGTGTCAGAAACGACTTCGATGCGACGAAAGTCACATATAACAAGTACTCATGTTCCATAAGTGGTATGAGTAGATAAATGATGAAAATGGACAGCCGAGATAGTGACGAATGTCAAAATTGAGAAAAGAGGGACAAATTACTATGTGAATTTTCGATTTAAGTCACTAAATGACAAAAAGAATGCTACAAATATTTCTTCTCCAATTGAAAATGCAAGAAAGAAACGTGAAAATCAGGAGAACCAAAGAGTCGAATTCAGCTTTGTTTTTAGAGAGATGATGTCCTCCTTCTTAGAAATACGATCCGACCGCTTCTGCACTTTCGGACAAGAAGGAAAGTCACGACGCGGAGAGGGATTCGTGGTACCCGGATTTAGGGGGTTTCCTTAAACTCCGAGAGGTAGGGGTTTCTCCCTACTTGGTTTTACACTTTATTTAAGTAAGCCAATGTTTTTGCTGGTATGAGGTCAACGGTTGTTGATCGGTCCCAAAACACGGACCGAATTGATACAAATTTTTTGAGCTAAGATGCGTACTTCGTGAGTCGTTGGGTTGGTAACCATGAAATTGTGAAATAAATCATGCTTTGATGTGAAAGAGGTCAGAATGGTTGTGAGACTGCGGGTTCACAAAGTAACCAAGACAGGATTTGAATATAATCGAGGGTTTCATCTATTCTGAGAATAGTGTTTACCAAATTATTTTCGTGAAACTATGTGTTTGGTCGAAAGGATTTAAAACTAAATTGTCGTGGTTTGATCATTAGCTCAAGTGAGCTAAATTTTTTGATGTATGAAATGAGAATCTCATATGACATGATTGTGTGAAGGATTGTTTTGTAAATATATGCATGTTTATATATCTACATAAGAATTAGATCAGATTGAATTGACATAAATGCATTCCATACGCACTGTAACACCCTAGACTATGTGAGGAGTGCATGAGACGGGTCTAGAAACTAGTCGGGAGGGTCACCTAAAATATTAATTACCCGAGGGTAGTCCAAATTAAAAATATCAATCTGTCTGAGCGGCCCAATCGGGACATTCATCTGAGTAGTCCACAAACAAATAATATATCAATCGTCTAGAGCAAACTAACTGATATATACACATCTGGATGGTTGTCCACAAACAAACAAAATAATAATTTTCATACGAGGCTTAGAAGTGCAGTGTGATGGAGTCTGTGAGGAACTCTGGATCCGAGTTGGTCATGTAGACATTCGGCGGACTGCGCATTTGCTTCGAACGTATGTTTATTTCCTGAACATCAGACCGCACTAAGGCAGAGCAGCCCACTTCTCTAGGCTTATTCCACTATCGAGCATTAGCTCACTCGCCGAGGATATTATTTAAGGTGCACAAAGTGAGCATGCGAGGGACTCGCCAGTCTCTGGATTGAGGATTTGAATAAGTTTGTCAGGGGCTTTGGTTGATGATATATACATATCAAATGTCTAATTTTAATATATGTATCAGATAAGAGTGAAAATATCAGAACTCTGTAACCATTTGGTATATAGTTGGATTCATAGTTAGTATGTATTATGAGTATCATGACAAGCCCAAGTGGTCGTATTACTCATGTGTGTGATTTGATATATCGGATATACGTGACCGTCAGATGGTGATATGCGGTGTTTTATCGGGGGTGTAGCCCCCGCATAAAAGGAGGGACTCACTGATTGCGGAGAAATGCCTGCCACCCGACATTCACGAGCATTCACGGGCCGACGGCAGAATAACCCGAATTTCCCCGGTTTAGCGTCATACTTGGTATCGTGAGCTTAGGTATAATGGTCACCTAGGAGCTCCTGGTTCAAAATCCATCACCACTAAAGTATATATTATTTTATGTCAAAGAATGTGTTTAGCCATGATATCATACACCTAATAGTATAATTATGTTTTAAATAAATGTTAATTATTCATATTAGAAATTGGTATATGAAATGTGTTTAAATGAACAGGTCTTTAAAAGGTAAAAGAGCGCTATAGCCAGAATCTTACTAGTCCTCATTAAGGTAATCAGACTATTACCGAGTATATGCAAGATGTCAAACACAATATTGATTATTTTGCCTTTCCGAATGTCTCGGTTGACTTTGATGAGCTCTCTATCCGTGTCTTGAACGGCCTGGGCCCGGCCTACAAGCTTGAGCAACTCAAATTACTTTTGAGGAATTATTTGAGCAACTACTGTTAAGCTGACCCAAAATGAAAATTTCGTCTCTTCGCACCGCCCCACCTCCACTTCGACCACCGCCTCGGGCTACTTTGTCCCATTACTTTCATCACATTGTCGACTAACAACCTGCGGGTGGACAACACCATGGCTCGCATCTCAACAATCATGGTCTCTACCCGACACCCGCTTCAATACCAACCACCCTCCCTTCATTGTCTCAGGGGCATCTAACTCCATCGACCTAGCTCGGGCATAGTCACTACCTTAGGTGTTGTCAAATTTATGGTATATTTGGGCACTTTACTTAGTAGTGCGGTTATCTATCCACCTCGGCACTTGCAACTCTTCCACTCACCCCTGCCCAAACTCCGCGCTTTACCTTCACTACATCCTATGCCCACACTACAATCCATTACTCCAACCTTGATAATTCTTCGAATTGGATCGTTGATTTGGGCACCTCTCACCATGTGACCACGAATCTTGCTACTTTCGTCTTTCATGAGCCGTGACACCGCTCTTAACCGTGTTCTTATTAGTGATGGTATAGGTTTATCTATAGCTCATATTGGTTCCTTCACCCTTACCTCTCTCCCTACCCCTTTACTATTTACCAATGTGTTACATGTGCCTGTAATGTCTAAAACCTCATTTCGATCTCTGCCATTTGTGTTGATAACCCTATTAATGTCCTGTTTTTTTACTCTTTCTTTCAAATGCAGGATCGTCGCATGGGGGTCACTCAGGTTCACAGACAACATAGAGGCCTATTATCGTCGGTTAGTCCTCTTTGATCTTTCGCCTACCTTTGTCTTCTTCTAATTCCTGGGCCTTTCTCGAGCATTCCATGGCATAGTCATCTAAGTCATCCGTCTTTACATATTTTTTGAAAATTTCTTAGTGTTCTGGATATTTCCTTTCCCAATGACCATTTATGCTCCTTTTCTTGTACCTCTTGCAATATTAATAAAAGCCACAAGTTGCCTTTTGCAAAATCAAGCATTACCTCTTCCCTCTCCTCTGATGTCATTTTTTTCCCTCATGTTCGACCTCACCCATTCCCATCTTCCTCTCGATAGTTTCAACTACTATGTCATTTTTTTTTACCACTACACCAAGTAAATTTCCTATTTTTACTCATTATAATGAAAATCTGATGTTCATTCCACCTTTGCTGCCTTCAAGCAACTTGTTGAAAACTATTTCACCACCGTCATTAAACACTTTGCCACGTATATCAGGAGCTTAATTCTTGTACTCTTGATCCTCTTTGACCCATGGTATAAACCCATCTCACTACACCTTCCCACACTCCTGAACATAATGTGGGGTATTCGAACGCCTAACATCACCATATCATTTAAACTAAGCCCCCACTTAATGCATCAAACAACCATCTCTCTCAATTCTCTAGTCATATGCATTTTCTATGATCATCTATTTAATAAATAATAGAATGCCTAGTTGGTCTTCTTCTCTTGGGCCATCCTTTTGAAAAGTTATTCACTCAGCTCCTAACCTGTCCAAACCTGTCCTCGTTGCTCAGGTTTCCTGTCAAGGCCCTTTCTATTCTTCCACAAACTTGATCCCAAATCCAATCCTTGTGTTTTTCTCTGCTACTCCCTCACTCAAAGTGCCTTTTTCTGTTTTGACCCTACCCTCAAAAAAATATTTGTGTCCCGTCATGTCAAGTTTGTGGAAAATGTATGTAACGCCCCAAAAATACCCTAAAATTTTTATAATAAAAATTATTATATATTATGGATATAATTGAGCCAACTTGGTGTTTTCCTAATCGTTAGCATTTAATATCGATTAAAATGATTATATAAAATGAGAAATTTATTGAACTTAAATAAACCCAAGTGAAAAAGAGAAAATATGGAAATTGTAAAATGGGGACCTAAGGGTCAATTGTAACAAGTTTATATGTTCATAAAATTGGGAGAATAAATGAGCAAGGGGAAAATAATAGAGACTTAAATGAGGAATAATAGAGAAATGGAGGACCAATAAAAGAAATGAAAGAAAAAGAAGAAAAATCAAGGAAAGGGAATGAAAGCAGAGAAAGAGGAGGAAGTTTCCTCCTTTTTAAAATACGATTAAGGGTGATCCATAAAAAAAAGAAAAAGGGGAAAAGAAGAGAGAAGAGAAGGGAAAAAGAAGAAGAGAAGAGAAGAAAGAAGGAATGGAAAAGAAGATCGCAGGTATGTAAACTATGTGTGTATGGAACTTGTTAAGTTCTCAGATGGAGTGGCATCGATTTTTGTACAATAGTATGGCTCGCTCTAGTTTCGGGGTATAGAAAGAATAGATATATGGCTCGAACCCCATCTTGTATGGAGCCTATTTGAAACCTCAAACTCATTTCTTGTTGGGGTTGAGCTGAGTAAAGAGCTCTAAGGCTCCTATACATGTGTTCGGGGAAAAGTCCTGGTCAGAATTGAATCCAAGAAAATTTCCTCATATTTTGATCCCATTTATCTAGCCTGATTCCTTAGAACTCCGATTCGGTACAACAAAGGGACATGAGTCCTTCTCTCACAATTGTGGCCACATCAATGAAATTGATGTTATGATTTTGAATTTCTCAATCCAGACCTTTGTAGCCTAAGTTATGGCCCTTCCCGATAATGCACTCCGGCTGCAATCTCAGCCAGACTCTGCTTAGGCACCGCCGACCACCTCGGCCAGTCGTCGCCGGCTGTGCTAGGTCACTTTGGCCAAGTCAGGTCACGAATGGTTTGACTTAATGCAGACTCCAACTCGTGAAGGCCATAACTTCTTCATCCTAACTTCGTTGGTGTTCTCGACTCCATGGAAAGCCCACTAAGTCAAGAAGCCATTCATATGCTCAGAGAGGACAATAGGTGAGCCTGCACAAGCCTCACCTAAGCCTCCGGATAGTCAGGACACCTCGCAAGTCAGTCGACGTGGGACCCTTTCCTAGCCTCGACCCGCTTTCGTGGATCCGAACCGAACCGGATGCCCCGTTATCACTCAATCACTCAAAATCATATCTTCATGGGGTTTATTTAAAATCGGGCAAGCCCATAAACATTTACATTTCCCAAAATATATTTACAATGAAGGCATTCAAGTCTTTTCAAAATGATTTACAAAAATAGATGTTCAGAGTTCAAATTGTTTTTACATAATATCAATATCCAAAAGAAAACATGAAATGATTGGTAACATGCTCTGAGCATACTCGAAATTTCCTTCTTTATGACTCGACGCCTCGATCTCTGGGTCCTCTTCGATCACTATCTATCACCTCTGGCTCTCGCGCATTGGTAAACAATACAAGATTTTCACGCTTGTACTTGCCTATACAAATCCATTCCTCGCTTCTAATTTAAATCAAATCATGCACTTTAACAATTCAAAACTTTCAAATCTTATGGATGATCAATGTAAATACAATACATATACTTGCTTTATATACGAACAATTATGGTTCATTGATCATCCCAAAATACACTTTCATATCTACTATTTCATTAATCTCAAATCAATTCAATTATGCTCACAAATTCAATTCGCTTATGTAATTCTAATCTTATTTCAAATCACTTTAGTTATGCAAATCAATTCGCTTATGCCTCTTAACTAATTTAACCTGCCTTCGATATATTGTGATATTAGGAGTCACTCGCACGGCCTACTGGTTGCCGATCGTTATAACAATCAAATAGCGAACACAACCGATACGGCCCCTCCTGCCGCCGATCGGTAACACATCAATATAATAACTGCCGCAGATCGCTTATTTCGACCTACCGTATACCAATCTATCCTTAATACGAACTAAACGGTTAACATTATATTAAAGGCGTTCAAATATTTTATAGCAAAGTACAGTACAATATGTACATTTTACAATCAATTCCTTCAAATCATTTAAAACAATTCAATATGTTTTTCTTATGCATTTAGAACAAGTCTTTCAAATATTGAAACTCCTAGAATAGGAAAAGAACAAAATACAAAAAACTTGAAACGAGGAATAGAAGTTTCAGAGAACAAACCCTAAAAAGCTTGCACTTTGGTTCCAACTCAATATCAATCTCGCTATTTTTCTCCTCGTGCCCCTATTCCAAAAAACCATTAAAGAACAAAATTATTCGTAAGGCATCTAGTAGTTTTGCTAGGATTGATTTGAGTTTAATATGAGTTCCTAATTTCAATAATTTATAGATGGATTCTTGACTCAATGGCTTTCCATGGGAGCTTCAAAGACACCCAAATGTGAGTTCTATTAAAAGGAGTTATGACTCAAGTTGGAGGTCAGCACGTATCACACTTCCAAATTGTACTCCTCGACCCGAACTAACTGGCATTTAATCTGACCTAGGTAAACTTGGTATAACACCCTGCCCTGACATTTGATATCCTCCCCTGTGAATATGAATGAATTCCTCACCAACGGGCTTTCCATACCCAAGAACACCTAAACGGAGTTCCACGGCCGAGTTATGACTCAAGCCTGGAGGACATACGTAGTCACACCCCACCGAAATGACTTGAACTCGATTGAATGACCCGACTTCTGTGAACCTTGGCCTCGACACCGATATCCTCCTTAGGCATATGAATGGACTTTTGACTCAATGGCTTTCCTGATATGAGTCCAAGAACACCCAAACGGAAGTCCGAACGAAAGAGCTAGACCTTCCGGGTTTGAGGTCATACGTAGTCACCCAAACCCGAGCCGACCGAACCGACCGGAGCCCCAGTCGACCTCCGGGCCGAGCCTAACCTCCGCCGAGCCTGACCTCACAGTCACCTCCCGCCGACCTCTACAGCTGACCTCCGCTAACCCTGCTGTGCTAACCTCACCACCCCCATCACGACCTTTGGTCGACTTTTTAGGTCGACCTCGCAAAGGACCATAACTTTGTCTACCGAGGTCCAAATTGAGAAATTAAAAAGCCTAACATCAAGTTTATTTATGAGGCTACAATTTAATAGAAGGACTCACTACCAAATTCCCTTCACTTCGTACCCAAAAATCAGCTCTAAGGTCCCATTTAAAATTGACCGAACCCGTAGAGTCGACCGACCGGTCGAAATGAGCCGACCTCTGCAGAAAGGACCATAACTTGGCTTTGCCGTGAGGTCCAAATTGCGAAATTAAAAGCCTAACATCAAGTTAATTGATGTGGCTACTTACCGTATGACTCACTACCAAATTCCTCTTTATCGCTTACCCAAAAATCATCTCTAATGTCCGACTAATGAGCACTACCACACGCTACAATTCCCATTAGCTTAAAATACAACCAAACATTCCCACAAAGATAGCCACCACACAAACTTGGGGGCGTAAAAATAACCCAAGTAGGAGAAGACCTACTGAGCTCGTCGAAACCCCCGATCTCGCCCCTAATCGGCGCCTTGTCACGAGGAAGTACTTCTTCCCCTATCGTCACGGAACCGATATCCGATAGTCGGAAAATCTAGAGAGCATGAGGAGCTTTCTAACTCTTCCTCTCAAAAATGGTTTGCCTTACTCTCTCTCTTTTTCCTTTCTTATGAATCAATTTCTTTAATCGTACTTTAGAAACGAGGAAACTTCCTCCCTTTCCTACATGTCACATGCCCTTTGATTATTTTCTTTATTTCCTTTTCAGATAGGTCCCTCCATTTCTTTTTATTCTTCATTTAAGTTCCTATAATTTTCCCTTGCTTTACTATTTCTCCTAATTTCACTTAGACATCTAAATTGATTTACAATTGATCCTTAGGTCCTCATTTTACAATTTCCATATTTTTCTTTTCGGGTTTATTTTTGTGGTTCAACAATTTCTCATTTTAGAAACATATTTATTTAAATCAAATATTCATCTAACAATTCCTTAAAATACCCAAGTTACTTCACTACATCCAATATATAATAATTTTATTATAAAAATTCTATGATGCATTACATCGCCTTTGTCGGGTTTGGACTAATGCAGACTCCACTTCTAAGGTCATAACTCTTCAGTCCGAACTCCGTTTCGTGTTCTCGGACTCATGGAAAGCCCATCAATCAAGAATACATCTATATATATAGCTTGCTGCTGGAATTGGAACTCATATAAACTCCGAATCAGATCCCAACCAAACCACTAGCACTCACGACACATTGTTCTTAATGGTTTTGGGAATATAATGTAAGAGGAGAGAAACTCAAACCGAGATTGAGACTCGGTGGATTTGAACCAAAGTGTAAAGCTTTCGGGTTTGTTCTAACGACTTCTATTCTCGCTTCAAGTTTTTGCATGTTTGTTCTATTTTTCCTATTTCGCTTTCAATATTTGAAATGCTTCGTTTAAAAGCATATTGAATTGTTTTAAATGATTCAAGAAATTGATTGTAAATGTTTGTATGACAATTGTATGACTATTGAAAGCGAACTATTTATAAAATATACCATATTGTAATCAGACTTGTTATAAATGATTTGAACGCCCTAATAGAATGTTAATCGCTTAGTTCAGATATGATAGACTGTATATCAATAGGGTCAGCAACAAAGATCGCGAACGATGTATTAATGTGTCACTCCGATCAAAAAAGCCCAATGAGACCGTGATTGGGTAGTGTTCACTAATTGATTTTTAATAACTAAAGAATTTCCAATGGACCAGACCGTGTTATAAAACCGTTTTTTTATACCGTACCAGCCGGACTCGATATCCTCGTATATCAAGATATAGTTAAATTAAAGTATGTGCTAAATCGAATTGATTATGTGACCGAATCAACTGCAGAACTCGAATTGAATTTGTTGAAGATATTTGAAATCGATTTGAGATTGTGAAATGAATATGAGTGTATTTTCGGGGATGATCAATGAACTATAATTGATCAGATATATAACAAATATATGTATTGTATTTACATTGATCATCCATAAAGGTTTGAAAGGAATTGTTAAATTGCAAGGATTTGTTTTAAATCAAATCAAGAATGGATTGGTATAGAACCACAAGCATGAAAATGTCAATGATTGTTTACCAATGCAGGTACCAAGTGATAGATAGTGATCAAAGCGCACTCCAAGATCGAGTGGGAGCGAGTCATAAAGAAGGAAATTCGAGTATGCTCCATACATGCAGTATCATTCCATGTTTTTTCGATATTGATATTTTGTAAAAAACAATTGAACTCAACATCTATTCAGAATCATTTCAAAGGCCAACGCTTCATTGTAAATTTATTTTGTTAAATGTAAATGTTTACTGGCTTGCCCAATTTGAAATCGCCCGTAAAGATATGATTTCTGAAAGTGATCGAGTGATAACAAGGCATCCTGACTTCTGCCTGATCCGCCAAACGGATCGGGCCGGAAAAGGTACCACAAATGCATTCCCCAGCTCATGTCTCCCTCACTCCATCACACCAAAGACAGATTAATAACCTATGCACTCCCCGCTTCATTGTTCCAATCGTGCGACCATCGCCTCTACCAATTTCTCACCATAACGTCGAGCTCACCAGAACTACTCCCTTCATCCCCCAACACCTCACCCGTCCTCCCACCGAGTTACCTCTCCCCTACACATATTATCGAGCTCACCCGAACTGCTCCCTTCATCACCAACACCCAACTTGTCCTCCTACCGAACTGCTTCTCCTCTACTCATGACACGAGCTCACCCGAACTGCTCTCTTCATCAGCACCCCCTCACCCGTCCTCCTGCCAAGCTACCTATCCCTTACCCATACCGTCGAGCTCACCTAAATTACTCCCTTCATCACCAACACCTTACCCGTCCCCTTGCCGACCTGTATCCCCACCTTGCCTACACCATTCCAGTGGCCTTCTCTGACTAGTAAAGATGGTTCTATGTCGATAAATGCCACCATGTACTATCGTGGTCGCGGCCTCTAGCATCTCCGCATGACTCAGATGGGTGATATTCCTTTGCCGTGGAATAAACTCTCCCGGGGCCATACACGCACCATCTGAGCACCATTGGGAGCAATCAAACGTCTGCTTCCTTATCTTAATGGCACGATCCCTGCAGTATTCGGGCTTCATGGGCACTCCCTTAAAATTGCACTCCGTTTGGCGCGAACCGGCTAGTAACCTGATGATTATACCTCTATCGAGGCTTTTCTTATTTTCTTTAGTGCTAATCCAATCTCCTAGAGTATTACAAAGCAATGCATTATCATTGCTCTTCCACGAGGTCATATCGCAATCGTTATTGTCGCCGCCGACCTGTAATGGTGAAATCATATTGAAACTTTGCACCAGCACAATTGTCGCCTCACCTTATTCTCGAACACCTTAGTTCCACTTCAGGACACCCCAAATTTCCTCGGAGGTCATTTTTCAACAAAGGTCCATGAACAAAGATCCATGCACAAGGTTCCAACAGCTGGGATCCCAACAAAGGCAGCCGCATACCACCTGCATGTCGCGGTGTACGCGGCGCGCACACTACGCCTGGCCGCTAATACACCGCTACTGGGATGTCGCCGCGCTACACGCCCTCAGATCGCGATCGATGTCATGCGTTGTGGGCTCGGCGGCGCCTATCACGCCGCGGCACTTGATCGCAACACCACTGGGCCACCGCCCCTGCCGCGATGCCAAGTGAGCCTCCCGCCGCGACAAACTCGCTTAATCGGGCCCCACCGTCGCTGGACAAAAGGTTATGCTCACGACATTACAATCAACCGCTCGCAGCCCAACCCCCGCCGCCGGCTACAATATCTCTATCGCAACGTAATATCTCCGCCGATTACTGTGGCTACCACGCCTCGTCAGGACAGAGGAGTCTTTGTCGTGACCCCAAATTACCGTACCTCCCCAGCCTAAACCCCGTCACACACAACATTCCCCGTCATGGCCGTGGCTAACACGCTCTATTGTGACAGCGAGCCCCCGTCAGGACTCCAACTCTCCTGTGTACTTGTTCGGGAACCGTCATGACATGGCATCTCCCCGTCTCACAGCCCGCCCCGCACCAAGATCCATGTCACGGTGACAATGACCATGTCGCGATATTAATCCAAGAACTCGGCCGCGACGTAAAATGCCTGGCCGAGACAGAGTCCTTCCGTCAAGGCGCCTAGAACTAGGGTCGCAGGTGGCCGCTCGCCGCGCGCTGGTTAAGATACAATTGGCTTCGTCATGCGCATGTGCGCTTGGATACGCGCTGCCATGTGCGCCTTGTCGACTGGGGAAATCTTAATCGTGAATAGAAAACCCGAAATGGGCAGTAGCCAATCCCATTTCCTTTCTGCACTTCCTAAATTCACCCAGATGCAATATTTTCGATATTACATCCTATTTTACTCATTTTCCAGGCAATATATACTCTGGGAAAATATTAGCACTACACTCGAACATCCCGGGACTCGGTCTACATTATAAAAACACAATATTTACATGTATCAAAATTGGATATTTTATCCAGAATATTACAAAATAACTTAAAAAGGCCACAACTCGGCCAATTTCACAACTGAGCTCTCGAACCAGTTACCTCCCCCTTTGTACCTGAAAAATAATTCCCCACACAAGGTGAGCAATGCCCAGTAGAAAGTTTTCCTACAAGGGCTACTCCCTACCTAAGTGTCCATGCAATGGCAAACACACATACATTCAAGCAAAACATGCGTATTCCTACTCGAATGTCTACATGTCTTGGATGAGAATGTGACTCACCCATTTCCCATGTCCTGAGTCCTCATCAACTCCTTCACACATGCAATTGCCAAGTGTGAGCTACTGTCATTTTCCAATGACAACCAAAGATTGTTCTTAATCATTTCATATTTTCATTTACAACCATGCGCCAGGTAATGGATTTCTGTAAATGTGATCAATCTGCCCACGAACCTGCATACACTTCACTCCGCCTCTCACCGCTGGGGACTATGTCTGACCATAAGTGATGGGTCTTTCACCCTGGGGAGAATCTATCCCAACTTACTAATACCCGACACATAATTATCCTTTACTATTTCCTTAACCCGTGTGACTCATTTTGGACATTGTCCCATTAACTGAGCCCACTAATCAACACCATATGTAGTGTTAATCCACAACCGTTTTCCCATAACACACCATCGTCACTCCAACACAAACACACCTCAACTATGCACTCACACCCATGTCATTTGACGCTGCATGTACACAATGCAATTATGCCATTGCCTACTCATACTATGCTACATATACGATGAGAACTATATGGATACAAATCTAAATAAATCATATTATTCATGCCATGTATCAATTCAAACATACCATGGACATCACAAGTCACTACCACTCGAATAATGATACACATAAATCCCTAAGTCTAGTGGTGACACTATTTGTCCACGACTAGCCTCCAACGAGCCATGTAATGGTCATCATCATGCACAACCATGTGCCATTCATTTGTCACGCCACGAACCACTCAATCATGTTATTTAACTACCAAACAATAACACACAAAAGATCCTTAATTTAGGATCTCAAACCAATGGTGGCATTATCCAAATTTCACGCATCCCCGAACTAGCTCTTGGTTCCTTTTATTTTACCATTTTTAGCTTAAGCCAAAACAACCCTAAGCACCAAACACACAACCAAACCCATAGACCTCAGTCCTGGGGGTTAAAATCCATCTTCACTAACATTCCCGGACTGTCCGAAAATAGTCTCGAGACTTCTAGCATTAAGTCCCACTTTCCTAGAACTTACACGACCACTCGAGGCCCCAAAACTACCCAAGCCATCAAATGGCTCTTAAACAAGAAAGAAAACCGGGAGAGGAGAGAAACCCTACTCCCATGCTATTCTCGAACTCCAAGTTTTTGCATCCACATCGTGATCACAACAAGGCCGATCAACTTTAGTACTCAGACCTTCGAGCTTCGACCGTCGGAATACCGGGAAATCCTCCCTTTTTCTTTTCTCCTTTTTCTTCTCCCACAATTCTTTTTCTTGTTTTCTTTTCTTTCCTTTTCCTTTCTCCATTTTTCTCTTTTGCTTTTTTTTTTTTCTCTTTTGGATCACCATTGACCGAATTGTCAAAGGAGGAAACTTCCTCCCCCTTTCCTTCATGCCACTTGTCTCCTCCATACTTTTCTTCTTTTCCTTTATTTCTTTATTCCTTTATTTGCATCATACCTCATGTGGCTAATTGTGAGCCACACATTTCAAGTGCAATCATGGCTCTTTCCATGCCACTCCCTGGCAAGGCTGCAAGATCCCAACAGTTTATGCCATGTGTCATTCTCGACACCTAAGGCCTCAAAAACGCTGAATTCCGACTATCTCTAATCCGACGTAGTAAATTGGGATTTCATGGCACGATTTCAATGGGCAAGATAGTCATTATCCGAGATCTAAAATTTCGTTTTCAACCAAATTTCGTTTTACCATTTCCGAAAATCATATTTTTCCTCGGTCTACACCACTTATCTCTCCTGCTAATCTTGTCTTTATTCATGAAACATCTTGTGATTGATTATCATTTTGTTCAGGACTGCTCCGCCGGTCTGAGTTACAAGAAGAAACAAAGCCTTCCGCCAAGATCAAATGTCATGCCTCTACAACCTCTAGATTCCTGGATCTCACTTCGGTTTTCTTTATGTAACAAGATTGGTGTTATTTCTGGCACACCACCTTAAGAGGGCGTATTAGAGTATATTTAAGGTTTCCTTTTATTGGTTTTATGCTATTACCTTTTTGTCCTTATATTGGTATATATACATACCTCAACTCTCTCAATAATAATATAAGTCTCTTTCTATCACGCCCCTTGACCCGACCCGACGGCTAGACCGGACCTAGGGACGCGAACCACTAAATCCATTTATTTGTAAAACACATTTCATATACTCATTTTCGATAGGATATTTAATATCCATTTAATCATATTTATATATGTGAATATGATATCACTACTTATTCACATTCATTACTATAAGAAGTGTGCATTATATCTTTTAAAGAAGGCTCATAACTATACTTTAGTACAATATTTATACAAAACGAAATTTCCATGCCCTTTCCAAACCATTTACAAAATATTTGTCAGAGTTCACCTCCTATCTTTGAAAATCCACAATGTAAAGTACATTCCATGATAAATAAATAAAAATATAAAATATAATTTTCTTATGAAGATCTTTACATCTTTGGATTTCAATACAAAGTAGTGACATGATATCATGGAATGCGTACAGGCGCATGAGACGGCTACTACTCATAATTCCGCACGATTTTACGATGACTTTGGCTCACGGCTCGTCCCGCTAATTATCAACTCTAAGCTTCCACGTGCTAAGCATTTTCATGCTTAGTGGTTCTTTGCATTTTTATTCTCATTTCAAACAATTACACCACATATATATGCACAACAATTAACTTTTGCTATATGCACCACTTAATCATCTCAAAAACATTCAACATATTTTTCCAAACAACCTTTCAAGATAATACTCATATGATCCATGCGATATTGATAAATATATCATTTTATAGTAGTTTAACATACTTTCATTTTGTCTCAAATATAGAAATACAATAATTCTCATCTTTCATGCTGTGACGCCCCAAAACCCGGGGCCTGACTACCCACAACTCCACCTGAATACTTCGTGGAATGTTGCCTGCAACCCGACATTTCACTAAAATCTGCACTTCCTTTGCACTGTGGGAGCTCTACCCAAACAACATAACACTCCGCATAAACTTGTCCCAAAATGTACCCAATATAACGGCTCATGATTAAACGCCATCAAGGGCCATAAACCAATACTAATAACAATGTATATATATATATCCAACTATATATCATAGTTACAAGAGTTAATGATCTACTCTTATACAACATATATATTAAAATTCTAAAAAATTCCTAACACATGTAAACTACCAAAGCCACATGCCTATTTCTTCTAAACTCAAATTTCAGGACGAGCTTCGTCCCTCGCACGCCCCCTCGTACCTATAAAATAGTATCCTCGACAAAGGAAGCATCGTCAGAATGGACCACTGGTCGCGCTTACTCCCACCTAAGCGCAGCAATGCTCCAAATAAACACTCATTCAAGCAAATACATGATCCTACTAAACGCCTTAACTTATCAACTCCATACCCGAAGTCCTCATCGACTCCTCACACTCGCCTAAGCCCGCATGAGAATTTTTTATATTTATTTCAAGTGACAACCCTCCGATGTATATATATCAACTGTCGCCTCCGACGATCGATATTATTTGACTACCTCCGATGTATATCAATCTCTGGGCTGCCTCCGACGATCGGGATATTTTTATTATGGACTACCCTCCGATCATTTTTCGTGTGACAACCCTCCTAAACCATTTTCTTGTAGATCATCTCATGCACTCACTCCTACCGGGCCCCAGGTGTCCTAAAGCCGCATACGAATACACATTCCAATTCCATTACAACTATAAATATTAATGCAAATATATAAACATGCATATATTCATTAAAAATTAAATCACACAATCACGTTATGTAATTTCTCATTTCATCACATCAAAATTCAATTTCACGCGCTTAATGATCAAACAATGAAAGCAATTCTAATTAATTACTCGACTAAACACATTAATTCACAAAATTTATTTTGGTGGAATTATTCATTCCTTAATAAATAAAACCTCAAGCATTATTCCCGAAAATCACTAATCGTTTGCCTCACTTTGTGAACCCTCGAATTTCACGCCATTAATGCACTTATACAAACCAATACATGCATCAACACATAAATGCACAATTAATCCACCTAAATCACCAGGACAACCACGACACCAAATTCGTTCCATAAATTCAAACAATTCCGGTCTCATATTTTTAACCGACAAACGACCCTCACTTCGCCATTCAACTCAAACATTAACAGCTTAAATGTTAATAAACCCAAGAGGAGAAACTCTCACTTCCTTGGAAATAAAACTCCCTAACGGAAACCACGCGCAGCTCTCCGTGCCTCGCTTCACTACGAAACCCGCGGGTCCGATTCAGAGATCTTCATAATGGTGGGACCTCTGAGCCAAAGCTCGCCGGTCTGGTTCACCGGCAATGCCCTTCCGGCTTTTTTTGTCCACCACCTGCCTCCATGCCTCGGCGACAACAGCCCCGATGTCCCATACCATCGGCTCTCCTCCAGACTATCCATTGAAGCTTCGATTCCGGTGAACTCCGTTAGGCCGTACCCTTGTAGAATTTTCACAGATGGGTATTTTTCCATGAACCCTCTATCACCTCCTTGCTTAACGGAGCTCTGCCGGAGAGAACCGATTGTAGAGAACTCAGATCGTACTTCCCCTTTATTTGATCTGCGCCGTTCACGAGCGCAACCAATATCGGCAGCACGAGAGGGAGACACGTAGCTCTGTACTTGGAGATGGAGGAGAGCATCTCATCCATCTCGAATTTCGACAGGACGATGATCGTCGATCCCGACGCCAGCATCCCCATCACGAACGCCGCCCAGCCGTATATGTGGAACATCGGGACCGTACAGATGAAGATCTGATTCGCTGAACCGGCTTGGAATCGGCTACCCGTTACCGATTTCGGAGCCGTGTTCAGTGGGTTCGTTGTGGTAGTGATCACAGTCTGACAGACATCATCGACAAACAAACGATCGGGAATAAGATGGAGTTCGGGGACAACAGAAGAACGACGTGGCCTTTCCTAACCCCCATGTCGGCAAGGCAACCCGAGACGGCGTCGACGGCGCTCCTGATATCGATGAAACTGAGTCGGCGGCCGAAGAAGGCGTCGATGAAGGCGGTCTTCCCATTATGAGGGCGGGAAGCGATGTAGGTGGCGATATCGAGAAACTCCTTCTCCGGGAGTGGAACGTGAACACCTTTACTGTAAAAAGTGGAGTTCGATTTTCAAAACCCACTTCTGGGATCCATGATGAGGAACCCACTTCTGGGATCCATGATGAGGTGGCTACTGTCCGCCCTCCATCATACTGATACACCTCCTCCTCTTTTTTACTTTAATTTTATTTTCGTTTTTTATTATTATTATTATTATTATTATTATTATTTATTTTATTATTATTATTATTATTATTATTATTTATTTTATTATTATTCTTTTATTATATTTTTGATATATAAGGTATATTGTTTCATCTTGGCTTTTGTTTCTACTTTTAAACAATTTATTTTTTTTCGCTCACTTTTTTTTCTAAACAACTTTAACTCGCCTATTTTCACTTTCGAGATTTTCGTGAAAATCTCGGTCCCTAAAGCCACTCACGATTTATCACCTGGGAACAAAACACTATCCTTAATTCGACAAAACTTTTCTACATTGGGATTGCATGACAAATTTGAATTGGCCACATCTCTGCTTAGTCATCCTAGATCTAGAGACAAACTCTGATTTTTAACCTAAATTACTTATTTTGCCTCTTTTCCAAATCAATTCTAGGTCTTACACACGCCTCCCATGTTTTATTATTCTTGTCACAACTTAATTCACAATCCATACAATTATTAATCATTTTGTCTTTAAACGAATCTAACCGAAACTTTCGATGTGGTAGGATAATGGAATCATCTAAGACGGTCCCATTTTACCGTTGCGCCGACAAAACATTTGACAATCCCAAGATTGTCCCATACACAGACCGGTTATTTTACATTTGCATTCAGGTACACTACCGACACTGCCACATCACTACTGATTCAGACACTAAATTATACCTCGACATTTATAACACGCTTGGTGTATAATAAAAGTAAAATGTCTATTATCCGAATAAAATAATGCTAAAAATAAAATAAGCAAATATCCGGAATTTATACAGCAGTTAAGGGTGTAAATTAGTAATTTATCACCCAAAAAGACTCCAGCGTCATACGATAAATAAGATTATATAATAAAGTGGAAATTAGATAAGTTATATTGCAAATTATAGAGAGTTGAGAGACCAAATTGAAAAAGTTAAAAATTAGGCAAAAAAGGATAAGACCAAACAAGCCTTAAGAAAACTTCATTTTTGGCTTGAAGGTTAGGGTTCACGTTTGGGGAGAAAGAGAGAAGAGAAGAAGAAGAGGAAGAGAGGAAGAAAAGAAGAAGAAGAAGAAAGAAAAAGGATGAAGGGAAGTTCAAGAAAAGCCAAGGTATGAAATACTAATATGAAAAAAGTGTATGGAATGATATGAAATTGATGTTTAGAAGTGTTGTTAGTTGGTATAAGATAAGTTTTATGGTTTATTTTGAGTTTTGGTTGAGTTGGTTTTGGCTCGAGGGAATTTTCAAATAAATTACTAAATTTTGGCCATTTTCCTCGTATTCAGCCTCGATGATCTCCTACACTCTAGGCGTAGGGAGCATGCCTAGGGCGAGAGCTCCATTAACACCCCTGCCTGAGAGTTTACGCATACGACATCAGAAAGGTATAAGAGTACCAAGTGTCACATCAGAGTATTTCGAGATCGAAGTAGGAAATGAAAGTTTGAGGAACCCGGAATTTTGGGGTATGATCATATAAGGGTACAATTGTCATTAAGCAAATGAATATGAAAAATCAAAATTTAGTTAGAGATGGGCCATAGTAGGAATTTCAAAAGTTGGTATTGCAAAATTAAAGAGATGAGGGCAATTTGCAATTTAGGGAAAGTGGAAAATATAAAATGGGAAATTAAAAACAAAATTTCATTTGGTCCCCAAGCTCATTTCTAGTAAACCCGTAGAGGAGAAGGAGGGAGCAAGAAGAGGAAGAGAGGAGGGAAGAAGGAAGAGGAGAGGTTCAAAATCAGGTATGCCTTTGTCTAGAATCAAGTGTATTGATTTCTGTGACTTTGGTAAGGAGAATAGGTCTTTGGTCTGTGCCTTTGCAAAGATCACACAAACCTTTGAATTGTTGGGGTTATGAGTGTAAAACCCCAATTGATGTAAAACAAACATGGAATCATCAAATTATATGGTTTGATAAAGAATTGGTGGACCTTAGGTAGTGTTCTTGGATTTTCACCTAAGCGTTTCAAGGTTGATATAGCTCCAAAGACCAATTCAAATGTCATGAGTTTGTTTTTGGGACAGATTTCAAGTCGGGTTTTGAGGTATTATGAATTATAGAAGTCAGATGGGGTGAATTGGCATCGCAAGTGGGAAAACAACAAAAATCTAGGCAGTAATATGAAGTGTACTCCAGACATGAACAAGAGGTAACGCAGACACCCCACTGGCTGTAAAAGTGTGTACCGGGTACACATTAGGGTTGTACCGTACACTCGCTCGTTTTCCTGCTTTACCATTTCGCGCATAACTTGCTCATTTCCTTATCCGATTTGAGGATTCAAGTGGATACTTAAACTAGACTTCAAGGAGAACAAAGTTAAGTGAGGAATTGTCACTCCTGATCCTAAGTGGCCTAAAATTCACTCAAAGTGGGGCTACAAAGAAAATTCCTGAATCAGCTTTGACATAGAGTATCCTGGTTGTTTCGATCGAATTTGAGTTTCGTGTTCGAATTGGGTGATTCCAGTTGGAATAGAACTCCTTAGCACCTTAGTCTTTAAAAGAGAAAGAGTGTGACTAATTCTAGGAAGTACGTAAGTTATGCGATTAATTTGTCGCCGTATTCTACTCGAGTGTGTAGGCAAAGCAAAGGGATAAGTGTGGGAACGGTGCTCTGCTAAGGCAAAGTCGTGAGTGTTCTAAACTCATTTTCCAAATACTAGTGTATTATTATTATTATTATAAATTGTTTACACTGGTATTTCATGGTTTTGAATGCAAACCATTTTCAAGAAGCAAGTAATGAGTTAAAAAGCAAGTAATGGTTCGGATGCATCCAATCATACATGTAGTTGAAAAGCAAGCAAATGGGTTTGATTTAGTTTGATAATTGAAAAGACAACCAATGGTTTTGAGTTAAACCATTTTTGAAAGCAAGCAAAATGGTTTTCAATAATTAAAACCATTTTTCAAGGCAAGCAAGCAAAGAAGGGCAAGCAAATGGTTTTTGAATAATTAAACCATTTCAAGTAAGTAAGCAGCAAATGGTTTTAAATTGAAAACCATTTTTCAAAGAGCAAGCAAGGCAAGCAAAGAAAATTACGAAAAACAGCTCATGCTAGCTAGATTCTTGGTGACACGTACTAGAGCATGGAACTTCTAACTAAGTATGGTGATGAAGTACACGAGGTCAATTCCACCATATTCACCTGAAAAGGTGACGCTTTATTCAGTTGTCCTTCCACCCCGCACTGCTGAGCCATTGCAGTTCCCGTGTTCACTAGGCATGCGCTGCACCAGCTCCCCGGTTGATGTTTTACAAGCATGATATACAATGGAAAATCAACCATTGGTTCCTTGGCCATTCAAAGCCCAGAGTTTTAAAGCAAACGCTGGTTCAGTCTCTGAGATTTCAAAACGACCACGAGCCACAAGCTCCCCGCGGATTTATTTCTTCAAAGCATGCTACTGAGCCCCTGTGCTCCTCGCTTATGAAAAAAGTTTTGAGAAACTTTAAAGCAAAGGTTTGTGAAAGGTTTTGGGCAAAACTTTTCAAACAAGATAAAGTAAGCAAGAAAGAGAAATTATGAGAAGTTTTATAAACTTCTAAGCAAGCAAGCAATATATTTTACAAGCTTTTTAAAGAAAAGCAAACAAAGCAAGTAAGTACAAAAGGTAGCAAGCAAAGAAAAAGTTTTAGAAACTTTAAAGCAAGCAAAGCAAAAAGTAAAGCTTCCGAAAATATCAGAAAAGAAAGTTTTATGCTCAGGCTCTCCTAAAAGCAAAACCTTATAAAAGATACACCACCGAGCTCAAGAGCTCTAGCTATTTTGTATTTAAAAACTATTTTCCAGCATGTACGCAAGACACCGGAGTACAATAGGAGTTGTCCGATTGCATGCGCCGTAAATTAAGAATATTTTGTAAGGAAACACTTGAATATGTATAATGGAACATATGTATGTACATAGCTTTTAGTATCATGGTAATACGCTTGGTAATACCGGCTGCCACATTTCTGGATATGCGATAAATCGATGTACACGTAGATTTGAATTACACTATGTGCAAACTGGCCATGTCAAGTTTTTCACTGCTAAGATTTTACCAAATCCTAATTGAAAAATAAAAGAAAAATTTTTATAGAGGTTTAAGCAAGCAATACGGCCAGCTTCACAGGATTTCTAGTTCTTGGGAGGTAACTGGCCAGATTTCTCGTGGAGTGGCTTCACGCCCTCGCCGGTGAGGGGGCGGGGGTGTCATCCGCCTAGGCGAACCCGAGCCCAAGTTTTCTTAATTTTCTCGTCCACCTAGGTGTAGAATGCTCCGCCTAGGCGAACCTCTCCGCCAAGGCCAGACGGCTTTCGCCAGCGTACCGCTAGTCCCGCTTTTGCCCCTCTCTTCGCAATTCCCAAATAATCTTCCATCGACTAATGAGGATCCTAATAAGTGAATGAAAGGGTTCGTACAAGTATAAAAATTATATGAAAAATGTTTTGTACCTCGCTAATGTGTTTAAATGTAGTCTTATTCCTTGGTTAATTGATGACTTATTAAATGATAATTCGTACACCCATACATATAGTATTGACTTAAATGTCCAAATAATGCATAAGTAAACATATACAAATGTCTAAATGATTCATGGGTAAACATGCATGTGGAAATGATAAGAAAATATCGCATATGATTACCAGATAACAATAGTTATTCTGGGATATGGGATATATATTATAAATTAAATAAAATAAACAAATTGTCTGCTTAGAACCTAGTAGAGGGATAGATGGACATGCCCATTAGAAAGAAAAGACTGTGAGCACATCGATCGCTGGACTCGTTTCACATTACAACGCCGGCCCTTATATTGGCCATTGTCTCAGACACGACACAATGCACTCTAGGCCCTTATAAATGGTCATTGTCTCATACAATGATAGCAGCGCCTTCGGGCCCTTATAGATGGTCATTGTCTTGTACAATGATAACTGCACCTTTGGGTCCTTATAGTTCATTGTCTCGTACAAGGATTATAGCACCTTTAGGTCCTTATAGTTCCCGTATCCACTTCTAAGGTATTTGCAGGCATTAAACATAAGATAAATGACAAGAATATGCAAATGACATGACATAATATGAGAAGCATAGCATTGCTATGTGATGATACGTATATAATGATAAGTACAAGAAGCAAAAATGTAAATGAAAGATAATATGGAAGAAAACATGATAAGATGAATAAGTATGATATATGTAGAAGCATATCTATAAATGATATGTTCAAAACATGAATAAGCATGTGTATATGTAAATGAACGTTATTATATGCGCTTGTCTAAAGGTGGATGACCCTTATTGTAGAGGTCGCCCACATGTGTATTATTTCCCACTAAACTGAGTGTTTACCTGGTGTTTCATCCGTAGGTACAGGAGAAGCAGAACTAGCTCTGATATCCACATTAGCAACTAAACAAGGCCAACACACTACTAGTAGCCTTGCATCAAGACCTTTTGGTCTATTTTTGTATATGTTTTTCTTTTATAAGCAATGTAAAAATTTGTATATGTTGAACACTCCCATTTATGGAGTTTTGAATATATTTTGTAATTCACTACTACAAAATATATTTCAAGTTAAATGTTTAACAGTACATGAATGAACAAGTTAATAGTATGGTAAAAAGTAAAAGATAGTTATGCTTCTCAGACGAGCACCCCAGCCAGCGTCAAGTTAGATGGTAAAAGAGGCGTGACATGTAAGTGGTATCAGAGCACCCCGAGTTGGGGGCGTCACAAGTTAAATAGTAAAAGAGGCATGACAAGATCGGTATGCCACTATAAATCATTCCGTTCACAGTACTGCTACATTGACCTTTATTAGTATATCAATATATCCCTAACTCAAACATGACGATTAACATTCTCTTAAGGACATTAAAAATTAGTCATTTACAATACCATTTTCACATTTCCATGATACAATTAACATTCTCACTTGATTTGTTTAAAAAGATTGTCGTGAATCTCCGCCTTGTTTGCCACTACATAGTTCATTTATAAATCAATTAACCAACACTCAAACAAATTCATTTATAGTTCAAATAGAAGCACATATGCAGATGTTTGTCAAACATTTCAGATTTAACTAGTTCAAACCAAAAACGCATATTTCATAACAAACATTCCAGATTTGTTTGACAAATAAACACAAAACTTGAAACAAAAGAGTATGCATGAAAACAAACCAAAATGTTCGACTCGGGTCTCCCGTCCTAGGAACCCGATCTTAGGTCAGGTTTTATCAACACATTCCTAATCCATCACAAATACATCACAATCAAAGAACAAACAAAGAAAAATTAGTCATGCATGCTAGTGTTTTTGGTTAGGGTTGATTTCTACCCAATACACCTTCACTTGTAAAATTTAATGGGAACATATGAGCCATATTTTACCGAACTTCCTTCAAGCCCATTGTTCCTCTATAAATCTATTTTATTCATAAATTGGAATGATCCAATTCGGAGCACCGAAACTCAAGATATGTCCTAAACAACCAGGACTACTCTATTTTCAAAACATAACCAGAATTTGCTTGAAAACAATGCTTCACTTTGACGAATTCTGGGTCTAATGGGGTTTAAATTTGAATACACTTATTTCAAGGAAATTTGTTCTTCTAGAAGTCTAGTTTACCCATTTATTTGAATCACTCAATTTGGATGAGTGAAACTCAACTTATGGCCTAAATACCAAAACTGCATTTCAAACAGTAATAATTTGGTTCAAACAAAGCTTCACTTTGATCAATTCCTCTGGTCCACAAAGGTCCAAATTTGAATACACTTATTTCAAGGAAATTTGTTCTCCTAGAAATTTGGTTTACCCATTAATTGGAATCCCTCAATTTGGATGAGTAATGGTCATGTTATGGCCAAAACAAAAACATGGGTTTGGAAAATTTTTAACAGCATCTCCCGTAAAACCCCAACATTTCCTTTATACAAAAATTCCTCAAAACCAATCCTAATCAAAGCAAAAAGGCTGCTTGAACTCTAACTCAAACATATATATACTAAATTATGGTTTTACCAATCCAAACACAATCAAAGAGGGAGTTAGGAGGCTTTCTAACAAGCAAATAGGTGAATCCATACCCAAACTTAGACAAGTATCTATACCTTAATCTTTTTTAACACTCCTCTAGCTTTCCTTCTTCATTCCTCCTCAAGAACAAGTAGAGTCCAAAAATGGTTTCTCCCCCTCTCTCAACCATAGCCTTAGCTCCCCTTTTGCCCAAATGAGAAATGATCTTATTTCACTAGACCAAATTTGGTCTTATTCTCATCTTGTATAAGGCCTTGTTTGGCCTTCCCTTTTTTGGCTTTGTTTTTTCATTTTTGCATTATAGCCCTTCATTTCTATTTCATTTACATAACAACTTATCACCTTTCTACTTTGGCATATACTCTTCTTCATTTATGACTCGGGTTCTCATTTTGACATTTTACCAATTTAACTCTTGACTCCTGTATTAATCTTGGCTTTATTTTAACTTATGTTATACCCTAAACATATCATTAAACTATTAGGGCTTAATTTGGGGTGCATTAATCTACTATGCAAATTCTCACTTTAAAAACTTCTATTTTTATCACTTAAAACCAATAAAATATCGAATAAATAAAATAAAATAAAATAAATTTATAATAGCAGAACTATAAAGTAAAATAATAAAACGAAAAGGCTATTTTTGGGACATTACACTTTCATAATATATGGGTCATCTGCCCAATAGCCATTCACAACAGTTAACTCGGTTACCATTCTTATCGTATCCAGATCTTGGCTAGACTGAGGTCAACAACACGTGATTGTCATATGATGTACGACTTATCCCATTCCACTAGCCCCCCTAGCGTCGTTGCAAGCCATTAGGGTTGGAATGACGTTACGCGTTGATCTTTGAGTGTTGTCTAAGTCATGATTGCTCTAGCGCCTCCGTGATCTTGCCTTATACAGATGGTGGTTCCTAATTCGGCTTTGCAAAATGCGTGTTCATCAATATGACCAACGCTTTTAATGCTGATTTTGAATGTCCCGCCCACAATGTTGATATGTTTTAGTTTAAATATCTTCCAAGTTCTCATTTGGGGGATTTCTTGCTTGTGTTTATCGAAGAGCTCTTCTATTCTATTTCTGCATTTTCCTAAATCGCTCCTCTGCACTGGTGTCTTCTATGTAGCTGTCAACCCCTATTTTGCAACCATTTGAAGGTAAAGATGAACTTTGATCTAGAAATTTAGAGATTGTTAGCCTTTGGTGTCCAGAGATTAACCATTTGGTGGTCTCTACAATTGGGGTTTTTTTTTTCTTTTTTGAGTCTTCTCCTTTAAGGTCGGATGAGTTACCCTGGTGGATTTTCCAAGCTTCGTATTGGTAATGGAGGCACTCGGGGGATGGCTAAAGAAGAAGATAACTTTGGAAGCCGTGTGGACGAGTGCTTGTACTCAAGCTCTTCTAGGGACGTTCCTTCACGCATTGACGCTACTAGAGTCATAACATGGCCTTAATTTCATCGGGGAGCCTGTGTCGATGTGTCAGTCATAACACCTGATCCCGATGTGTCCGCATGTGGATCTCGGTTTCATATTCCTATCCTTGAAATGTTCTTAACTTCATATTGGGATGGGATGGGCGTGCATTCGAAAGGGTGTGGGTAAACTTGTTGCATGATCTAAGTCCTTCTCAGTTCGACTCGTTGGTAAAATTACTAAGTCTCCCGAGCACGAGAGGGACTTTAGAGATCTTCTAACACTATCAAATCTTCGAGAGGTATTTGACTACCAGGAGGAGTTTATACTCCCGGAGGTGCCGCAACTAAACTTTGAGGGCTTCGCTGTGTGACGCTGAAAGCAAGAGAGCTGCTAGAGCCAACTTTACCCGAATTAAGGAAGTATTCGAGGAGTATGGCTGAGGTGACCTTCGAGGACTCAGAATCGCCTGTCAGCTTCGATCTTCGAGATTCACTACCAACCCAACTAAACCGAGGGAATCGAGGCTTACCCATGTCGAGCTATGTTAACGTAGCTGCAGCCAACCAAAGATCTCACCAACATGCGGGATGAGATCTTACCCCCAAACCCAAGGAGGTCAGCCTCGAGCAACCACTGCACCGCCCGAGGAACGTCGACTCTCCTTCTAGCCAAGTCCCCCCCCCTCCGAGGAGTCGCAACCGGCTTAAAGGGAAAGGGAAAGTGGTGGCATATTCGAGGGTCTCTTCATCTATGGAGAGGTTGACGTCTCCCTTTCCCTAGAGGCGCTTATGTCAAACTTATCGTTGTTCGAGGAGCCGCTCTTGAAGGACCCGAACAAGGAGGTGATCTCCGTGTTAAGAGTAGTTTGCGGGTAGGAGGCTTTGAAGGGTTGTCTCATCTAAGAGAGGGGGCTCAAGAGATGTACAACAAGGTGCATGCAGAGTCTCGAGTTTCATAGCTAGAAAAGGATCTAGAAGAAGCTCAGCTAAAGTGGGTCGATCTGGCCAAGGAGAGTGTTGTTTTGTCCGTCGAGGTGAAGAGGTTTCGAAGCTAAAGGCCAATGTGATTGAACTACAAAAGACTATCTCCGAGCTGTTCAGCATTCACTAAGACGAAATAGAAAGACTATGAGGCCTCCACCTAGTAGAGATAAAACGTAAAGACATTTTTTGCAAAGCTGAGAAGGTGCGAGTGCTATCAAAACTACAAGCTTCGTACAATGCCAAACTGTTGGTATTTATTAGGATTGGTATGAGCTAGGTTATTAGGTTAGATATGTAGAAGCGGATCAAATAGCTTATGGTGACCTAGAGTTATCCACGAAGGATGCTTCTAAGCCCACACATAGTATGAAGGTTGTTGAACTGAGCAGCGTAGGGGAAGCTCGGGGCCAGTAGGGACCAATAGGGGAGGGGACTTCTGAAACTACGACAGTGGCTAGCACCGAGCCTATCGTCATTATATTGCAAGAGTTCCCAACTTATGTAACTAGGCCACCAGCACCCCTCCTCAAAATTTAGTTAACATAGTTGGCATCAACTCTTCCTCCTAGAAATGTATCTTAACTAGTTAAGGTGGTTTGTTCCCGACATTGCTTTTTGGTTTATTTGAATGAAAATATAGTTGGTCAAAAAATTTGATTGTCACCTGTTTATCATATTGCAAAGTTGCTTGTAGGGACTTATGTTGCCCGAGGCCTAGGGCCATTGAGAGGGCCGTTGAGGGCTAGCCGCCAAAGGCTTAAAACAATCATATCATGAAAATGGAGAAATAATGCATATAGGGGCTTATGCTGCCCGAGGCCTAGGGCCATAAAGGTCTAGCCACCAAAGACATAAAACAATCATCTCATGAAAATAGAGAAATAATGCATGTGCTGACTTATGTTGCCCGAGGCCTAAGGCCGTCAAGGACTAGCCGCCAAAGGCTTAGAACAATCCTCATGAAAATTGAGATATAACACCTATATAGGCTTATGCTGCCCAAGGCCTAGGGCCGTCGACGGCTAGCCACCAAAGGCTTAAAACAATCCTCATGAAAATTGAGATATAATGTATGCATAGCTTATGTCGCCAAAGCTAGTAAGGTCACGAGGGCCAGCCGCCAGCTTTAAAACAATCATCTCAAGAAATTGAGAAATAATGTCAGAGGGGTTTTATACGCTCGAGGTCTAGGTCAGCGAGGTGCCAAAGGCTTAAAACAATCATCTTAAGGAAAATTGAGAATAATAAGCCAGGAGACTTTATGTCGCCTGCCGAGGGCCGACCACCAAAGGCATAAAATAATGATCTCATGAAAGTGAAGAAATAAAACCTATAGAGACTTATGCTGCTCGAGGCCTAAGACCTTCGAGGGCTAGCCACCAAAGGCATAAAATAATCATCTCATGAAAATGGAGAAATAAAGCCTGTAAAGACTTATGCTGCCTTAGGCCTAGGGCCATCAAGGGCCAACCGCCAAAGGCTTAAAATAATCATTTCATGAAAATGGATAAATAAAGCCTATATGGACTTATGCTGCCTGAGGCCTAGTGTCGTCGAGGGGCAGCTTCCAAAGGATTAAAACAATCATCTCATGAAAATGAAGAAATAATGCTTGTAGGGACTTATGTTGTCCGAGGCCGAGGGCCGTCGAGGGCTAGCCGCCAAAAGCATAAAATAATCATCTCATGAAAATGGAGAAATAAAGCTTGTATGGACTTATGCTACCAGAGGCTTAGGGTCGTCGAGGGCTAGCTCTCAAAGGCTTAAAACAATAATCTCATGAAAATGGAGAAATAATGCCTAAATGGACTTACGATGCCCGAGGCCTAGGGCCGTCGAGGGCTAGCAACCAAAGACTTAAAACAATCATCTCATGAAAATGGAGAAATAATGCTATAGGACTTGCCGGCCGAGGCCTCAATGGCCAAGGGCTAGATGCCAAAGACTTAAAACAATCATCTCATGAAATGGAGAAATAATGCATGGATTCCATACTTCCCCAACGCCCAGGGGCGAGGCTAGCTTCCAAAGACTTAAAACAATCATCTCATAAAAATGGTGAAATAATGCCTGAAGGGGCTTATGCTGCCTGAGGCCTAGGGTCATTGAGGACTAACCGCCAAAGGCTTAAAACAATCATCTCATGAAAATTGAGAAATGATGTATGTAAGGACTTATGCTACCCTAGGCCTAGGGCCCTCAAGGGCTAGCCACCAAAGGCTTAAAACAATCATCTCATAAAAAAATGAGAAATAATGCATGTAAGGACTTATGTTGCCTGGGCCGAGGGCCAGGCCAAGGCGCCACAAGCCATAAAATAATCATCTCGCGAAAATGGAGAACAGCAAGCATGTAGGAACTTATAAGCGCTTCTCAGAGGCCGAGGGCCGTCGAGGGCTAGCCGCCCAAGGGATAAAATAATCATCTCATGAAAATGGAGAAATAAAGCATGTAGGGACTTATGATGCCTAAGGCTTTGGGCCGTCGAGGGCTAGCCACCAAAGGCTTCATCTCATGAAAATGGAGAAATAACACCTGTAGGGACTTATGCTGCCCGAGGCCGAGGGTCGTTGAGGGTCAGCCTCCGCCAAAGGCATAAAATAACCATCTCATGAAAATGGAGAAATAAAGCATGTTTTATGACTTCTCGACGCACTGGATGGAAACGTCTTAGTTTCTATCGTATCGGCTTACATTCTTTTTGAAGGTTCAAATAGTTTTGAGCCATAGTAGGAGAAATGCCAGGCATGTCGGCGTGGGACCATGCAAAGATATCAGAGAACTCCTGCATAAGTGATAAGAAGGATTTAATTTCTTCTCGAGAGAGAGAGTTTCCTAGGGTAACCTACTCGAGCCTGTCTTGGCCAAATAGAGGATACAGTTGTAGAGGCTCCATGATTTTTTGAATCATTTTGGCGGCGAGCTCGAGTTGTCGCGGCATTCGGCCTAGCGTGTCATGTTTCTACCGTCGACTTACAACAAGTTTCGGTCGCTTCTTCGGTTTCCTTTATGTCAATCCGCCCAACGGAGTCCGTGAACTCAGATTTTATGGTAAAGAGGATGGTAACGCTTTCATCAGGTGAATTCAAAAAGCCTTAAAATGGTGTCATGACGAGGTCTCATCAATCCTTGCGAGTGGGATCAAGGCGATGACTGATCCTGCTGAAACCAATAACACTATCTCCCCAATGAGTCGGGCCCTCTATCCGTCAAGCCGACAACACCCTTCCGATCGGTAAAGATTATCTAGCTTGTACCCAAAGCGAAAAAGGCGGTAGGCGAGGCTCAAGAACACTACTAGATCGACTCAATATACGCTTCATCAAGTGTTTTCTAACCTCTAAGGTTAGAAGAAGTGCGTCATCATGGGGCATAGATAAACTGCCTTAGGGGGGATTCGATGAAGGTTATGACTCCGTTAATGGGTCGGATGCTGCTCGGGGCAAAACTATAGTTAACTCCAACCACAAGGATACTGGGCGTAGTCGACTTACTCAAAGTAAGGTCTGACCGTGCCAAGTATCAGATTCATCATTGGTCGAGAGTTTGTGGGTGATAAGGGTTGAGAATTGTTCAAGACTGCCTCTTCAATGTATTCTCGGAGATATTCATTTTTTACCATGAAATTCAATAGCCTCTAGAGCTGATAATGGGCCACGTCTGATGTCCGACGTCCCCTCGTGATACTTAACATTAGAACTCACCTCTACCCTTAGGATCACCCCTCTAAGGCCTAGGCCATTCGAACCCCTGAAGAGGCTGAATGATTAGGAGGAGTTGAGAAGGTGGCAACATGAACCGTGTCTACTCTATGCTGCTATCATGCCTCGAATTCTCGACGGCTCGTTCTCCCGATCCCCCAACCTCATTATGATGACTAGTACACCTCGAATTTTTGGAGTCGCGTTTCTTTAGTCCTGGTCGTCCCGACCCATTTTTTCCTTTACTTTCGCCAGAGTGTCTGGAATCTGATGTTGCGACAACTATTCGTTTGTTCACGACGACTATGTTGTCCTTGAGCATGGCATATTGGTTTCCCTTTTGGAACAGCTCGCCAATAGTTGCAAGGGGATGTAGCGATTGTGAATAAAAAAAACTGGTGTTAAGACGAATGGCTTGCTTCGCTACCTACAAGACAATGTCGGGGCTTACGGCATTGAGCTGGAGGATCGCGGCTCCAAAACGCTTCATTAAGTCCCTCATGGACTCGGATCTCCCCATCCGGACGTGGAAAAGACTAGTGACGCTCTATTTCCTCCTAAATGAACACATATATTGAGTTACAAATTTTTCAGATAGACATCAGTAGGAGGTTACCGTGTTTGGCGATAAGCAGTGAAACCGTGATAAGGTTGGACCTACTGGGTTGGATGAGAAGACTTTACAAAGGAGGGCGTTACTAAATAGAGGCCGCGATCTATCGAAAGTGCATCAAGTGATTAAAGGGGCCCTTCAGACCATCATACATTTGAAATTTTGGCAAAATGAAGTGTGGCAAGACGTCTTAGTGTAAGATGGCGGGGATGATGACATGCCGTCCAATGCGCGCAATGCGGGATCTAGGCTTCTCTTTAGGGAAGGAGATCTAATCAATTGGGGATTATTGATAAGAGGTTGGTCACAATAGGGGATGAGAAAAAGTTGTTTATGGATTCAAACCGCCTGTGGCTACTGGCACAATCGCTTGCCAGTGGCATGAGTGGTGGCCGATTACGCAATGCCGCATTTTCTCGCCAAGCATGCACCACCCAAAATAGCTCTGCTTTATTATTTTACTTTATAGCATTTTCTGCTATTATAAATTTTTTATTTTATTTATTCGATATTTTATTAGTTTTTAGTGATAAAAAAAAAAAAAAAGAGGTTTTTAAAATGAGAAATCTTATAGTGGATTAGTGCACCCCAAATTAAGCCCTAGTAATTTAATGATATGTTTAGTATAACACAAGCTAAAATAAAACCTAATTAATGCAGTCAAGGTTAAATTTGTAAATGTCAAAATGAGGACCCAAAGGTCATAAATGAAGAAGAGTATATGCCAAAGTAGAAAGGTGATAAGTTGTTATGCAAATGAAATAGAAATGAAGGACTTTAATGCAAAAAAAATGAAAAACAAAACAAAAAAAAAAAAACAAAAAGGGAAAGGTCGAACAAGGCCTTATATAAGATAAGAATAAGACCAAATTTGGTATAGTGGAATGAGATCATTTCTCATTTGGGAAAAAGGGGAGCTAGGGCTTACAGGCTCACGTTTTGGAGAGAAGAAGATCAAATTTTGGTGATTGCTCTTCAATGGCTTTGGAGAACTACTTGTGCTTGCAAAGAAGAAGAGAAGAAAATGTGAAAGGAAAATTCAGTCCAAGTTGTGGCTAATGGTTGAGAGAGGGGGAGAAATCATCTTTGGACTCTACTTGTTCTTGAAGAGGAAGGAAGAAGGAAAGCTAGAGGAGTGTTCAAAATTATTAAGGTATGGATACTTGTCTAAGTTTGGGCATGGATTCACCATTTGCTTGATAGGAACCCTCCAAACTCACTCTTTGATTGTGTTTGGATTGGTAAAACCATAAGTTAGTATATATGTTTGAGTTAGAGTCCAAGCAGCCTTTTTTCTTTGATTAGGATTGGTTTTGAGGAATCTTTGCATAAAGAAATGTCAGGTTTTGTGAGATGCTGGCTGAAAATTTTTCCAAAACCCATGTTTTTGTTTTTGGCCATAACATGGCCATTGCTCATCCAAATTGAGTGATTCAAATTTATGGGTAAACTAGACTTCTAAGATGAAAATTTTTCTTAAAATAATTATATTCAAATTTAGACCCCATTGGACCTAGAAATTCATCAAAATGAAGCTCTATTTTTTGGCAAATTCTGATTCTGTTTTGGTACAGTTTTGATTTTTAGGTCATAAGTTGAGTTTCACTTATCCAAATTGAGTGATTCAAGTGTTTGGGAAAACTAGACTTCTAGGAGAAAAAATTTCCTTGAAATAAGTGTATTCAAATTTGAACCCCATTAGACCTAGAAATTTGTCAAAGTGAAGTTCTATTTTCGTGCAAATTTTGGTTCTGTTTTGAAAATAGAGTAGTCTCGGTTGTTTAGAACATATCTTAAGTTTCAGTGCTCTGAATCGGATGATTCCAATTTTTACTGAAAATATACTCATAGAAATATCATTTTCTTAAAGGAAGTTTGGAAAAAAATATGGCTCATTTATTCCTAGAAAATTTACAAGCATGTATTATAGGTAAAAATCAACCCTAACTAGAAACACTAGCATGCATGACTGATTTTTCTTTGTTTGTTCTCTGATTGTGACGTATTTGTAATGGATTAGGGGCTTGTGATGATAAAACCTGTGCTAAGATCGGGATATAAAGAATATGAGTTAAGAATCGACAATCTTTTTGGTTTGTTCTTCATACTTCTCTTCTTGTTTCAAGTTTTGTGTTTGTTTTTCAAACAAATCTGGATTGTTTGTTATGAAATCTGTGTTTTTGGTTTGAAATCCAAGAATTCGAAATGTTTGGATAAACATTCGTATATGTGCTTCTATTTGAACCATAAATGAATTTGTTTGAGTGTTGGTTAATTGACTTATAAATGAACTATGTATTGGCAAACATGACAGGGTCCACATATGTATAAACGAATCCGTCGAGAATGTTAATTGTACTGTCGAAATGTGAAAATTGTATTGTAAAATATTAATTATTAATGCCCTTAAGAGAATGTTAACTGTCATGTTCGAGTTAGGGATAGATTGGTATACCAATAAAGGTCAATGTTGTAGCAATACTACGAACGAAATGATTTATAGTGGCATATCAATCCGTAGCCCAGTGGGAAAGTATCGATAGTGTACACAAAATGAAAATGTAAAATAACCAATTCGAAGTCCAACGGACAAGATCGAAGTTATTAAATGTTTCCATACCTACTGTGAGCTCCACGGACTGCGGTCGAAGGATTCCGTTTATCCCATGCATCAAAAGTTTCGCTAGATTCGTTTAAGGAAAAATGATTAATAATCGCGGTGGATTGTGTGAATCTGAGTCGTGACAAAATAACAACACATGGGAGTATGAAAGATGAGAATTATTGTATTTCTAAGTATTTGAGACAAAATAAAAGTAATGCTAAACTACTATAAACGGTATATTTACAAAATCGTGATAGATCACATTAGTATGTTGAAAGGTTGTTTGGAAAAATTATGTTGAATGTTTTTGAGATGATTAAGTGATGCATATAGAAAAAGTTAATTGTTATGCATATAGATGTGGCATAATTGTTTGAAATGAGAATAGAAATGCAAAAAACCACTAAGCATGAAAATGCTTAGCGTGTTGGCCTTCCACGTGCAGGTACCGAGCAGACAATGGCAAGACTGAAGACTGTAGAGCCTAGAGTCATCATCAAATCGTGCAGAGTATAAGTAAATGTTCCGTCTCACATATATACTTCATTCCATGATATCATGTGACTACTTTGTATTGAAATCAAAAGGTGTAAAGATCTTCATAAGAAGATTATATTTCAATTTTTTTAATGTACTTTACATGGTGGTTTTTCAAAGATAGGAGGTGAACTCTGACAAATATTTGTAAATGATTTGGAAAGGGAATGAAAATGTCATTTTGTATAAATATTGTAATAAAGTATAGTTATGAGCCCTCTTGAAAAAATATAATGGATACTTCTTATAGTAATGAATGTGAAATATTAGTAATATCATATTCACATATATAAATATGATTAAATGGATATTAAATATCCTATCGAAATTGAGTATATGAAATGTGTTTTACAAATAAATGGATTTAGGGTCCACATCCTTGGGTCCGGTCCAACCTTCAGGTCCAAGGGCACGACAGCGTTTGTCACTAAGAAATAGGCCAACTATTATCGTGGATTCCTAACATCTAAAGATTCGTTCAACGATGCCAGCCATAGTTCCAATGTGTAGGCTCGTAATCAGCCGGGGATTTCTCCCATTGAACTGTTGGAAAAAGTTTCCGGATGTCTTTGCAACAATTTAGAGAAGCGTGAGATTTTTAGGTTCCCACATACTACACCAATGGAAAGGACTCAAATTCCTTCCAAAACAATTTGTATTATTTCTCTAATGAATATTACTAAATAAAAAGAAAAAATATCTCCTTTCTTTACAAGCCTCTACATTATATACTAATTTCATAGAATACATCGTGGGTCACTACGAAAGGTTCGCAATTCATGGCGTAATGCTCATTGTAGTGGGACAAGGAGTTGTGGGCGACCGCGTCAAGGGACTCCATGAACATCCACATATCCACTAAATTATGACTGTTTCCTTGGTACCCGAGGTGACTTGACCCAAAGGCCTCGTTCTTAATCTCTCCAATGTTAGTACATAATACAACTTGAAATGAAAATCAAGAGAATAAGAGGAGGAAAATTACAAGATACAGAAAAATAAAAGATAATGTCAGATCGAGTCTTGTGCAGCACAATCTCCTTAAAGCAGATTCGTCTTCTTCCGAGGGTGCTTGAGACTTCAACAAACGTCGTTTCCTAGATAAACGGTACCTTAGAATGACAAGAAATAACACCTTGCACACTCCCGCGAATCGACGAATGTTTCAGAATTTATCACATGCTGAGCTAAAGAGAGAGAATTTGGACAAGAAAGTTTCTGTGGATTTTTCAAAGAGAGCTTCAAACTCCAATTAAATAGAGTTCAGACAAGAAACGGCGATCAAACTATTGACTCATCTTCTAGCCGTTCCAGAAAACGGAAAAAAATAAAATAAAATAAAATAATCAAATATCCTTAAATGGTATTTAAGGATTTATTTGCATAATCGTTTAGGAATAAATAAAAATCATGCCCATCGTTTACACGTTAATTTCATTCACACTAAAAAGGAAAAACTCCAACAATTCCCACATGAATGAAATTGACACCTAAAGACAAGACCTAGGATTCCTCACTATGTGATAGAGTACAACAGTTGAAACCTACATAGAAGATGTAGGTGTTAACCTTTGAACCTTCCCTTGTAGAAGTATGTTTACTCTACTAACTAAACAGTAGAAGCGATGTCCTTGAACTGTTCTATCATTTGTGTAGAGGATGACATACGTTACACAAGAATCTTCCTAACATTTTCCAGTTCTCACTTTTATGTTCGTTTTGGCCATGAACATGCGCTTGGGCCTTAAGGAGATTTACTAGGAATTGTGCCTTTCAACCCTTTTGAAGTTATTCCACTCTTTCACTCTTACATAGGTGATCTCCTAAATAAGAGTAGCTCAGTTTACTCTTTCATGACTTTCCATTGCATAGATATCATTAAAAACATATCTTAACCTTCCTTTTACAAGCATCACTATTTAATCATAGGAACGGACAAGGGAATATCCCCATAGTGATTGTATCAAAGTCCTTACAATTTAGTTGTCCCTTTGAACCTAGATCTTGGGATCTCCAATCAGCTAGGTTAGGTATCCATCAGACGACTCTTCTTTACGGCTTTAGTCTCATTCCCTTCATGACTTTTCAATCAACTCTATTTAACCTTTCGTTAGCGATCCACAATGTTATCCTAGATTTTGCTATTACACCCGCGTAAATAACTCAAGTTGAGAGTAGTTGTCTAATGGTATTGTGTCTGCGACGAATATGTAGACTTACCATTGTACATACTGCTTTATGCTCTACCAATAGAAAATTGACTATCATAGTGTATGCATATTGGAGGCACAGGCCTTGGCCATCTTGGTATATCCTTTAAGAAATGGCGTAACCATTTATCCTCTTCCCCACATTTGTGCATTGCTATAAACTCATATTCCATTATGGATCTAGCAATAACTGTTTGTGTTAAGGATTTCCATGAGACTGCTCCACCTCCTAGTGTAAACACAAAACCACTATGGGATTTGGAGTCTTTAACATTGGATATCCAATTGGCATCATTATATCCTTCAAGTACCACGAGGTATCTTCAGAGCAGGAACCCATAATCACGAGTAAACGTAGTATTTTAAAATTCGTAATTCCTCAATACATGTACGCTCTAGGACTACTCATGTATTTGCTCAATCTATTGACTGCATAAGCTATATCGAGTCTTGTACAACTCATTAAGTACATTAGACTGCCTATCACCCTAGAGTATTCTATTTGAGAAACACTTTCTCCTTTATTCTTGGATAAGTGTAGAGTTACATCCACCGGTGTTCTGGCTATACAAGAGTTATCCTTATCAAACTTCCCAAGAATATTGTCAACATAATGTGGCTGACTTAGAATGAGTCATTCTGATGTTCTCTTGATTTTTATTCTCAAAATTACCTCAGAAAGTCTTATGTCTTTCATGTCAAACCTTGAGTTCAACATGTTCTTGGTAGATGCAATCATCTTATCATCACTACCAACAATAAGCATGTCATCTACATATAAGCACATAATGACATATCCAAGTTCCGTATCTTTGACATACACACACTTGTCACATTCATTGATTTTAAATCCATGCGACATCATAACATTGTCAAATTTCTCATGTCATTGTTTTGGTGCTTGTTTTAATCCATATAAGGATTTTACCAATTTAAAGACTTTCTTTTTCTGTCCCTGAGCGTAAATACCCTTTGTAGTCGCCTCCAATGTGAGATTTCTTTCCTCTAAATTCCACAAGAAAGGTTGTTTTCATATCCATCTGATATACTTCAAGGTTTCTTAATGCAGCAATTGCCAACACCATCCTTATAGAATTTATTCTCATTACAAGATAATATGTGTCAAAATAATCCAGGCCCTCAGTTTGTTTGTAGCATTTGATCACAAGTCTTGTTTCTCAGACCACAATCGATCCATCTACTTTCCTTTTATTCGTAAAACCTACTTGGAACTCAAAGGTTTACAACCTGATGGAAGATCCACTAGTTCCCGAGTCTGGTTATGTAGTATGGATTCAATTTCACTGTCAATGACCTCTTTCCACATGAGACCCTTTGTAGAGTTCACTGTCTCTTTATAAGTTTGAGGTTCCCCTTCGAGCATGCAAGTCAAAAAATCTGGAACAAAATATTTTTCGACTCTTACTCTCTTACTGCATCTAGGTTCAACCTCACCATTAGCATTTTAATCTCGACTATTTTCATTAATAGTCTCAAGCGCTCGTTTTGATGAATTTGACTCTACTTTGGATTTACACGGAAATACATCTTCAAATAATGATGCATTCCTTGATTCCATTATTGTGTTCTTGTGAATATCCGGGATATTCGACTCATAAACAAGAAATCGATAAGCAACACTGTTATGTGCATAACTAATGAAGATGCAATCAATAGTTTTAGGTCCTATTTTCACCTTTTTGGGTGGAAGAACTACCACTTTAGCCAGACATCCCCACACTCACAAGTATTTGTAGGATGACTTTATTCCTTTCCATAACTCATATGGAGTCTTTTCTGCTTTCTTTTTAGGTACCTTATTCAAAAGGTAATTAGCAGATAAAATGGCTTCTCCCCACATGTTTTGTGGTAGACCATAACTTATTAGCATTGCATTCATCATTTCCTTTAGAGTGCGATTCTTTCGCTCAGCCACTCCATTGGATTGAGGCAAATAAGGTATTGTGGTTTCATGTATATTTCCATGTTGAGCACAAAAGTCAACAAATGGCGATTCACACTCACCACCTCGATCACTTCTCAACACTTTAATTTTCTTGTTGAGTTGATTCTCAACTTTGTTTTTGTAGAGAACTAATTTCTTTATCGCCTCATCCTTACTTTTAAGTAAGTACACATAACAGCATTTGGTGCTATCATCCACAAAGGTAATAAAATATTTATTACCACCTCTTGTTTGTACAAGCTTCAAATCACATATATCACTATGGATTGAAGGCGTTGTTATCATTATACGAAACAATGTCCTCTATAAGAGACCGAAGGAGCTGTTATCATTGTACAAGACAATGACCTCTATAAGGGCCCGAAGGTGTTATAATGACCTAAACAAGGCCAACTCCGATCAAGATATGTCATGCATTTCATCCCTACTGTGCATGCTCATCTATCCGTACCTGTGCTCTAAGTAGACATCCATTTCGCATATCTCATCCCTCCAATAACTATTGCTATCCAGAATCATATGCTATATTTATAATCATTTACTTTATCTTTTCATTTCTCATGTATTTTCGTGATACTATCAACTATTTCTTACAAAATAGCTCCTTTTATAAATTTCTAAATTCAATGGGGTCCGAATTTGAAGACATCTATTTAAGGAGATTTGTTTTCTTTAGAAGTCTAGTTTATCCATTATTTCAATAACTCAAATCGGGATGAAATAAACTCAACTTACGCCTAAACAATCGAATCCACCTAATGTCAAATGAACTGGGCCAGTCATGCAAACCTAGCCCCCTTTTGACGGTAATTCTCGCCGTGACCGTCCAAATTTGCATACACCTATTCCAAGGATATTTGTTCTCCTAGAAGTCTAGTTTACCTAGAATTTTGAATCACTCAATTTGGATAAGTGATGGCCAAGTTATGGCCAAAACAACCAGGACTACTCTAATGTCAAAACAAAACTAAATTAAAAGTTATGCAACCTAGCTCCTTTGACGACTTCGTGGTGACATCACTAAATTTACATACACCTATTTCAAGGAGATTTTTTCTCCTAGAAGTATAGTTTACCCAAAATTTTAAATTACTCAATTTGGATGAGTGATGTCCAAGTTATGGCCAAAACAACTAGAACTACTCTAATGTCAAAACAAAACCAGCTGTGTCATGCAACCTAGCTCCCCTTTTGACAAATTTCTAGGTGCACTAGGGTCCAAATTTGCATACACCTATTTCAAGGAGATTTATTCTCCTAGAAGTCTAGTTTACCTTAATTTTGAATCACTAACTTTTGGATGAGTGATGGACAAGAGAATAAAACAAAATATGGGTTTAAAAAAATCTGACAAAGATCTCCTCTAAACCCAACATTTTCTCTGTACAAATTTTTCTTCCATTGATGACCACAACCAAACCAAGCACATTTGTAAGTTAGGGTATTCCTAACCTACATATAGACAAAGAAAGAGGTTGGAAAATTCCTAACCCCACATGAATTCCATACAAATCCATACACATATTCCATACAATTCTATAACTACTATCCATACCTTAAAAGCTTCTTCTTCTCTCCTTCCTTTCTTCCTTCTTCTTCTTCTCTTCTCTCTTTCTCTTCTTCTCCTCTTCTTTTCTCTCTAAGTAAATGCCCTAATTCTAAGCCAAAATGGGACATGTTTAAGACCATGTTTGGTTTTATTCATTTTTTAGTCCAATTTTTCATTTTTTGCTAATTGGTCCTTCCTCTTTCTATTATTTGCAATCAGACTTATTCCATATTCTTACTTAGCATATAATCTTTTCATCTTATGACCTTTAAGTCCTGGATTGGTAAATTACTAATTTACCCTTGACCCTTAGATTAATTCCAGGTTTTGCTTATTTTATTTTTAGCATTATTTTATTCCAGAAAAATATACATTTACTTTTATTATACCCTAAACATGTTATAAACCTGTCATGATATAATTTTTAGGGTATTACAACTCTCCCCTCCCTTAAAAGAATTTCATCCGAACTACACCCGACCGAAGAGTTACTGACACGCACTCTCATAGTTGCTTTGGGCTCCCAAGCAGCTTCTTCCCTCGCCATGAGGCTTCGCAGAGCACTTTCACTAACTACACTTGCTTATTTCGCAACTCAAGCCACCTCTCTCAAGCCAAAATAGCCTTCGCCTTCTTCACATGGAAAGCCCATATGTACTTGTATATCTTGAGACTGCAGTATGTGCAACCCATCAGAGCGGTATCTTCGAAGCATCGACACATAAAACATATTATGTAATTTGGCCAACTCTAGAGGGAGTTCCAAATGATAACCCACGTGGCCACCTGCTCCATCTCATATGTCCCTATGAACCCTTGACTCAACTTGTCTTTTCTTACCAAAACCAGAGAATTTTCTCCTCCCACGACGATACTTTTAAGAAAACCTCGGCTCCACAGCCATGTCTCAATATCTCTCCTCTTTAAAAAGGCATATGATTTTGGCGATCACTAGGCCGCCTAAACCTTGCCGAATAACTCAGATTCTCTTTCAGACTTTAATTGTCCTGGACCAATCATCTTGTGCTCATTCAACTCCGTCCAACATACCGGAGTTCTACATCTCCGACCATATAAAGTTTTGTACGGTGCCATGCCAATACTTGCTTGATAACTATTGTTATAGGCAAATTCCATCAATGGAATATACCTATCCTAACTTCCAAGAAATTCCATGACACAACCTCGAAGCATGTCTTCGAGTACTTGAATCAATCTCTCTGAGTGTCCATCTGTCTGCGGATGGAATGTTGTACTGAAATTAAGCCTAGTACCCAAGGCCGATCGTGAAATCTTCCAAAACCTCACGTAAGACGCGATCTCTATCCGACACAATGACAACAAAGACACCATGCAAT